>JAZGTJ010009802.1:0-18898 GCA_036877575.1 Botia almorhae
GGTTTTCCCTGGTTACAAAAGCATGAACCCACCATTTCTTGGAGCACCTGCGAGCTTTTAAGGTGGGGCCCCACATGTTTTAGAGAGTGTTTACAGGAAGTTAGCAGTGTAAGGAACAAGACCCCTGAGCCTAAGCTACACCCCGATCCAGTGATTCCTGAACCCTATAGAGACTTAGGGGAAGTTTTTAGTAAGGGAAGGGCTACAGAACTACCTCCACATCGTAATATTGATTGCGCTATTGATCTGATCGCTGGGGCTTCTCCCCCTAAAGAGAGGATTTTCCCTTTATCCCAGCCTGAATCTTTGGCCATGAAGCAATACATAGAGGAGGAGCTTAGGAAAGGTTTCATTAGGCCCTCAAATTCTCCAGTTTCAGCAGGGTTTTTCTTCGTTAAAAAGAAGGATGGGGCCTTAAGGCCATGTATCGATTATCGGGGCCTAAATGAGGTAACTATTAAGTTCAAATATCCACTCCCTTTAGTTCCATCTTCATTAGAACAATTGAGATAAGCTAAGTTCTTTACCAAACTCGATTTAAGAAATGCTTACAATTTAATTCGTATTTGTGAGGGTGATGAGTGGAAGACCGCATTTTCTACAACCTCAGGTCATTATGAATACTTAGTGATGCCTTTTGGCTTAGCTAATAGCCCATCAGTATTCCAAGCTTTCATGATCGATATCTTCAGAGACATGTTAGACAGATGGGTAGTGGTATACATTGATGATATCCTAATCTACTCCCAAACTCTAGAGGAACACATCAGTCAGGTTAGAATGGTGCTTCAGAGGCTTTTGCAGAATAACCTTTTTGTTAAGTTAGAGAAATGTGAGTTTCACTGCACCAGTACCTCTTTCTTAGGTTATGTCATTGGTGAGGGGGGAGTAGCTATGGATGACCGTAAGGTGAATTCGGTGGTAAATTGGCCTCATCCCACTACTGTCAAGGAGCTTCAGAGATTTTTAGGATTTGCTAATTTTTATAGACTATTTATTAGAGGGTTTAGTACAGTAGCTGCACCGCTAACCGCTATGACAAAGCAGAGAAGGGGAGAGTTAACCTGGTCTTCATAGGCCGAACAGGCCTTTCAACATTTGAAAGAACTTTTCACTATGGCACCTATCCTGAAACATCCAGATCCAGAGCTTCAATTCTTAGTGGAGGTAGATGCTTCAAATACCGGTGTAGGGGCAATTTTGTCACAACGCCACGGTCAACCACCTAAATTACATCCCTGTGCATACTTTTCAAAGAAGTTAACACCCACTGAGCAGAACTACAATGTTGGTAACCGAGAACTCTTAGCTATCAAGTTAGCGCTAGAGGAGTGGCGGCACTGGTTAGAGGGAGCCAAACATCCGTTCATTGTGTTAACTGATCACAAGAATTTAGAGTACCTACGAAATGCCAAGAGACTCAACCCTCGTCAAGCTCGCTGGGCCCTCTTCTTTACTCGTTTTCAATTTACTGTAACTTATCGACCAGGCTCCAAAAACGGTAAAACCGATTCCCTGTCTAGACAGAACGAAGCATCTCACGACCCACATTCTGAGGAGACCATTCTACCCCCAAGCTTGCTAGTAGCACCCGTGCTCTGGGACATTACTACAGAGATAGATGACTTTAATGCTCAGAATCCACCTCCAGAGAACTGTCCACCAGGTCAAACCTTTGTTCCTGAAACCTTTCGCCCCCGATTACTCTCCTTGGTGCATTCTCTCCCCAGTTCTGGTAATGCTACCATTGAACTCCTTAGAAACAGTTACTGGTGGTCAACCCTTTCTGCTGATACCGTTCAGTTCATTCGACAATGTGCCATTTGCCAACAGTCCAAGAGTTCTAAACAGTGCCCAGCAGGACTTCTACAGCCTCTACCCATTCCTCAACGCCCATGGTCCCACATCGCAATTGATTTCATTACAGACTCACCTCCATCACAGGGCAAGACGACTATCCTCACTATTGTGGACCGATTCTCGAAATCCTGTAGACTAGTGTCACTACCCAAATTACCCTCATCTCTAGAGACTGCTGAGATTTTGTGCAATGAGGTTTTTCGATTTTTTGGTCTACCCGAGGACATTGTTTCCGATCGTGGACCTCAGTTCACCTCCAGAGTCTGGGCCGCGTTTTTCAAATCACTTGGGGTAAATGTGAGTCTCTCTTCAGGATACCATCCACAATCGAATGGGCAAACCGAACGCTTAAACCAGGAAATTACCAGATTTTTGAGGACATACTATCAAAACCACCAAGAGGATTGGAGTAGATATCTGTTTTGGGCCGAATACGCCCAAAATTCCCTTGTCAAACCAGCCACTGGCGTCACACCCTTCAAGTGCGTACTGGGTTACCAACCACCTCTGTTCGCCTGGTCCGGCGAGCCCACAGAGCTACCATCCGTCACTGAGTGGTTACAACGGAGCGAGGAGACGTGGGACAGGGCTCACACGCACCTCCAACGCGCCGTTCGTCGACAGACCGTTCAGGCCAACACTCACCGGCGCTCAGTTCCAAGATATGTTCCAGGTCAGTGGGTCTGGCTCTCCACCAGAGATCTCCGTCTGAGGTTACCATCCCGCAAACTCAGTCCCAGGTATGTTCGTCCCTTCCAGATCATTAGACAAATTACACCAGTTTCTTTCAGACTCAGATTACCCTCTAATTATCGTATCTCTCCAACTTTCCACATGTCATTGCTCAAACCTGCTGTCGCACCGGAGAGGATGGCTGAGGAAGCGACCGGTGAACAGGGCACCCCCATTGTGGTGGAGGGCGAGGAGGCGTACAGAGTCAGAGCACTTCTGGACTCCAGACGTCGGGGTGGCGTGTTACAATACCTGGTCGATTGGGAGGGGTACGGTCCAGAGGAGCGGTCTTGGGTTAAATCAGGTGACATCCTGGACCCAACATTGACCGAGGATTTCCATCGGGAGAACCCTAACAAACCGGCCCCTCGACCCCGTGGAAGACCCCGACGTAACCAGCCTTCTCGCTTCAGGAGCCGCTCGCAGGAGGGGGGCTCTGTTACGAGGGAGGCTCCAGCTCCCTCTCCAACGCGTCTGCAGAGATCGTCATCTCCAGAGTATTAATCATCCCGTTCTGGACTACATTTCCCATCAGCCATTGCACTCACCTTTGAACCCACACCTGATACTCATCAAGCACAGTATTTAACCCGGACATGAACACTCATTCATTGCGAAGTCTTGTTTGCCTCTGGTAACATTTCTGAGCGTTTATTCCCTGGATTACTATTATTGGATTTCTGTGTTTGACCTGGACTGTTTTGGATATTGATTCTAGCCGCCTGCCCATTGGATTATTGTTGTTGGTTTATCGTTGTCTGCCGCCTGCCCTGATCCTTGCCTGTTCATGTTTTTGTCTGCTTGCTGCCTGCCCCAACCTCTGCCTGCTTATTGATTACGTTTCTGCCTTGCCCCTGTATTTGTTATCACTACATTAAAGAAGTTGCAAATGGATCCTAACTTGTCTGACTCTGCATTACAATATGACTGAGACAAGAAAGGCAACACACTGTCCAAAACTAATGATTGCGCAGACCCAGTGTCTCTCAGCATCACGATAGGCTTAAAGTCAGAGTCATTTGTCAGGGCAACAGCACTTTCCATAATGAATGGATCAAACAAAGTTTGCCTAGAGTGCAAACAATCAGGAACAATGGGAGACTGAACACACATCACCCCTTTTGCTTCTATGCTTTACAGTCAGTAATCAAATGCCCAGGGTCAAGGCAGTAGAAGCATACCCTTTTAGGTGCACCACTTTTTGAGGTAGTCTTGAAGTCGCTACCAGGTTTAAAAACATTAACCCGTTGCAATTCCTTACTTGCTCTCTCGTTTACAAGTAGACTGTTAACGGAACGCACAGATGGAAGGACTGTTCTGTGGGTGAGAATAAATAAATAAATCAGCTAAAATGGCTGCCTCAGAAAGCTTGGAAATCCTTTTCTCATTTGAATGAACAACAAGACTTTCTGGCACACAACTCTTGAAGTCCTCCAACAACACAAGTTCTTGAAGCTCCTCAAAAATCATTTTTTTTTTCCCTTGCAAATTCTACGAATGTTTGCTTGGCTGACTTTAAACAAGATCTAAATCTCTGACGATATGCCTCTGGCACTAATTCATAGGCTCTTAAAACAGCTGCTTTCACAATATCATAATCCAATGATTCCTCTATTGGCAATGCAGAGCACACCTCCTTAGCTTTGCCAACAAGGTTACATTGTAACAAAAGTGCCCACATGTCTTTTGGCCAATTTAATTTTGCAGCAACATCCTCGAAGGCGACAAAATAAGTCTACCTCAGCTTCTTGAAAAGGAGGTACTAATTTTACATATTTACCTACATCAAATTCAGACTGTGACACATCAGGAACACTGGAAGGTCTAGATCGAGGGAGTGGAACTGGAACTGGTTTATTTTGCAAGGCTTGAGGCTCAAGATCTAACTTGCGCAGTTGAATATCTCTGTCTGCCTGTGTTTCAAGAGCTTTTAAACGAAGAAGCTGAGGGTCATGCTCCTGATGCTTTAAAGCAAGATCAAATTCTTTCAGTTTTATTACTACTGCAGGGTCTGCATGAGAGACTGTTTGTTTACCTGACAATTTTGACTCAAACTCAGCTTCAATTTCAGCATTACCCTCACCCTCCACAGAGCGTTCAGGTAATATACCGGTCTCTACTAATTTTTTATACAGTTCATCTTTATTCACTTGTTTCTTGGCTTCTTTGGGAACTAAAATATTAAAGAATTCTGCAATTAAAATCAGATCCTTCTTTCTACAACTACCAAATTCCTCTAACGTGGGTGATAGAGTAAAAGTAACCAAATCAAACTCCATTTTTACCAATATGAAGTCTCCTCACCTACACAGTTCAAATCAGCCAAGCAAAAAGACTAACCACACCCACAGAAGATGAGTTTCCAACTGCTTCAGATGAGCACACCAATTGTGACTTGCTTTAGACGAGCCCCCAATTGTTACATTTTTCTCCCATCTAGGGGTTAGAGAAAAGGTGCAACCAAAAAAAAGGTTTTTGGAGGTCATCACTCCTGTCCCAGCCAGCAATCAACACACAAAATTTGAAATATATTTGTTCTTTTTTTATTGACTCATTTTAGAAAAAGGAAGCAAAACTTTAAGGGACCAGGCCAACACAACAAACAAAAATGAGTCTAAATGTTGGGAGGATCAAACTGACTTACAAATAAACTAACAAATAAACAACAAATAAACAACATAACTTTTACCTCACTCCCTAACTATCCAAAACAGGAGAAAACATGATTAGAAAAGAAAATGGCATCCACCTCTCTACAGCTTCCACAATTAAATGTAGGCAGCAACAAAATAAAAAGAGTCAAATTATACACAGATGAACAAAAGAAGTACTTAATAACAAAAAGTCAAATATTTAGGCTCACAACAGTCTACAAACACACACAAGCTGAACAACCACATGCTGGGGCAGGAAGCTCACAGCTTCCTTCTTTCCACCTCAGCTTTCTCACCAGCTCCCATCTCATCAACCAATCAGGTCTTTCCCAAAACTTGGTCCTAATTAGGCACAGCTGATGTCTATACCTGGCTGAAGGGATGATGTAGGGAGAGAGAGAGAGAGAGGGAGAGAGAGAAAACAAAGCAATGCAGAACAAAAAGAAAAAGTACAATCACATTGCACAGAATAAATGAATAAACAAATAAATTAATAAATAAGGACCACATACATCACAGACGTAAACTGGGTCTTAAACATAAGAAATACGTCCTGGGACGTAACAATAGTTTTTATGATGAAGTTCATTTTCAGCTTAAGCTAGACTTGTACACATATGATAACTGTAAAAGTTTCAGTGGTAAGGCTTTTCTGAGCTGTTCACCCTCAAATAAAGTGACAGCTTTATTTTGCAGTTGTTTAGGGTCAAAATAAACATTGACAATAAAACAGAACAATTTAATCATAAAATTAAGCACAATTGCATTGTTTTTAGATATTTGGGTTACACAAAAGGCATGCAGATGAATGTATTATAAACAACTAATAATGTTTTAGAAAGGGGAAGAGTGTATCAGAGTGGAATCGGTATTGGTAGATACTCAGGGTTGTGGTATCGCTATCTGCACCGCTATCTGTATCTGGTTCCATGCACTCCCTAATTACTATTACTTATGATGTTTTTGAGAGTAATCCAAAGAAAAGATATTCTCAAAATACACTTTTAATAATCATAACTCGGGAGACCAGGAGAGCACAAAATGCAATAATCAAACATAAACTGACAAACAACAGAACAAAACCAGGGAGTATATATACACATTATAATATAATAATTACACACCTGTCTCCTGGGAACAACAAAGGGCTTAAACCATTAGTGTTCATCACATGTCGATGTGTATGAATGTGTGTGTTAACTTGATGATGAAAGCTTTATTTCAAAATGCAGTGAGATTCTGTACGGCCGCATCCAAAGTTAGTCTAAGACTACATCTACACTAATCAGGATACATTTGAAATTGATTAAAATGTTTTCTTCTACATTAGCATTTTAAGCATTTTGTTCCTCAACCACACTGAACTGTCTGGAAATGCTTACATCCCTGTGCTGTGTATGAGTAAAATGTGAGCATTTCTTTATTCTTTATAATTTTTTTTTTTAATTTACGTACAGTGTTTGTTTACCTAATTTAATCGCTTATGCTATACAATCACGTGTGACAGACAATTGTATGTAATTTGAGAACAAGCGATGACCTCACCAGCAGCCAACTGAGAGACCGCTGGATAAGCGGGTTTCACTCGCACATACAGCTACTCAAATGGTAACATGATTGTGTCACATGACTAAAATGCATCATCATTTTCGAAAGCTCTGTTTTCACAGTTCACACTGCAGTGGGAAAATTGAGTTTTCAAAATGTATCTACATTGAAGAGCATTTTAAAAAAGCTGCATTTTCTTTGACAAAAACATTGTCTCAGTGTATAAAACAAAGAGAAAGAGAAACTAAAAAACTGCTTCAGAAAAAAAGCTTCAGAAAAACTGGAGCTCATATGAAATACAGGGATGCACATTCAATGATATACCATTGAAACAAACTAAATGTTTGTTTTTGCCATGTTTTTATGTTATCTTCATATTAACATAAATATTATCTTCATGTTATCTGCACTAAAATGGCCAAAATTGTAAAAAAAACAGCTTTGTACAACAGTTCAGATATTTAGAATAACAGCACTGGGACATTTCACTTGACTGTGTTCAGACTGAAGTATATGAGTGATGTGGAGTAAAGTTGATTTGTGTAATTTTTTTTTCAGAGTGGGTTTTTAAGTCTGAGCATCTGCTTTCTGTCGCCCCTGGGCTGTTCTGAGTGCGTTTCTCTCACCGTCAAGCAGAGAGCAGGAACTGGAAGGCTCCATGATTTGTCCTCTTTTAAGGCCACCATTTTCATTTGCGGAAAAACAGTACAAACTGCCCATTTCTTTGTATGAAACGTTAGATATTCATTATATATATAATATATAGATACATTCGGCTTCTTCAAGTAGTACAAGATTATTTCTAGACAGGAAGAGAAATATCTTAACAGTTTAATAAGCAATATTATCCAAACAGCACAGCAGCCATGTCCGAGATGTTGGTTAATTAAAGCACCAATAGAAAAGAGATACTGGGAGTGCAGAAATACCAGTTAAAGTTTTTCTTTAGTATATATCGAAACAAGGACAGACAGGTTCCTCTGAAAAATGACTGTGGTTTTGCTTGGTGGGTCAGATAGACAGCTGGTTCTCCTCGTCTCCTAATGTCTGTCATCAGCCCTGGCAACTGATCCCCTGGCATGATTTCCATGACAACCGTCCATCCGTGCACAGCTGGCACAGACCGAAACAATCAGTCAGGCACCCAGGGATCTGGCTGCCTTCAGGACTCAAACTCTACTAGACAAATGCAGTTTTCATTTTCAATATAACACAGACATTTTGCAAAGCATTTCACAGCACAGCACATCGTTTTGTAAAAACTACTATAATCAATATGCTACAAAAGACCTACGAATGACCCAACCTATCCCTAAATTTTAAAAGTGAACATTTATTGTAGCTGTCACAGAAACATTTGCTTTATGTAATTTCCAAGTAAACTAAATAGTAGTAAATGAAGATTAAGAAAACATATAGCAATACAACAAATAAAGGCAATATAATTTAAATTAGCTATATGGTTGTTTCTTCTTTGGTCAAGAGGTCTTAATTAAGCTGAACTGTCATTTCATCACCAGGTTTTAAACATATTTCCTGAACACTCCCCTGTCAGATAGCTCCGCCCCAACCGCATGCTATTCTCACAGTTATCTCTGCATAATAAACTGGGAGAGGAGAAGGTTATCCAGTGCTTTCCTCTTTGTTCTGTTAATATTGTGGTTTGGTTAATATTAACAACATAACACACAGCTGCTATTAGGCTGCAGTTACATTGCAAGATCTAATGTGCTGCTGTCATATGTTGTCATGCCGCAACAGCCAAGTGTGTGACCCACCTTATCCCACTGTGCAACCCACACTCCCACTTTATATATTTGTGTTGAGGCTTATGATGCGTCCTGCCACCATCATTGAGTGCTTGACCAATGAGTCATTAGTTTGAGTTTCCATGGTGGTATATAAGCTTGCTGTTTATGCTTTCTGGGGTGCGTCATGGTGAACTTTGTGTTTTAAGCGTGGCATGCTTTAGGGCCCCTGTTTGTGCGGCTTAAGTTTAATGTAATCTTTGGAGCACCAGCTGTCATTGATATAGCTATTAACAAAGTGATTGCTCGATTGCGGGCTATGTCGTTGTAAGTATTAGGTTATCAGATTATTTATCAGATGATATCAGATATTATCAGATTAACCAATTATTTTGGTTTTAAGTGTTAGCCTTTTTTAAAAAAAGTTGTATTGTTTATTGTTTGTATCAAAGGAGGCTGACGGAGCAGTTACCTTCATGTGGCGCTCGCTTGTGTTCTCTCTCTCTCTCCCCATTCGTTCTTTGAGCCACGTTGCTGCTTTGGGGTTTGGTCAAGTCCTCATCTAATATATCAGAGGGTTTGAAGGCTTGATTTAAATTGTACCCTCTTCGTCAGTTTCCTTGCATTGCCATGGACCGGAGCTGGGGGTTTCTGAAGCAGGCTAGCACCATAGCATGTTTTCACTAGGGGTTGTCATTATTGATGTGCCACTATTGCTTTTCACGTCTCACCCTATTGTGTACCATACCTGTGTGCCCTTAGTTAAGTTATTTTCCCCATTGTTTTGGGGTGGTGTAGTCTCTATTATACTTGGCCCCCTTGCTACATAATCATAAAATGACCTCTTCTCAGTGAACCATTAAGCCACAAGCTGTGTCACATAAAAATACATGGCGGTAATGTCCTGATCTTATATCCACTGCATTTCCTCCAAAATCCTTCTGTAAGCAACCTCTGAACCAGCAAAATGACTGACAAGCAGAGACGCATCTTCTGCTTGGCCTGTTCCACTGACACTGACCAGCCCTGGAGCCCAATCTGTCTCCCGAAAGTTCTGCTCTGCATCGCCCCTGAAACCTTCTGGTCATGAAGCAGGAATCTCTACTGTAGCCTCTGACCATCTAAAGAAATTCCTTTCGCTCTGTTTGAAGAAACTGCTTTCATTCTGAATAGACTGATGCAAAACACAAACTGCATCACTTCTATTTAATCAACAACTAAAACAACCTCGGCTGTGTAAAAATCAAAGATGAAAAGTGATTGTATTACTGCAATTCAGTCTACAGCTGTTGGTTAGATAATGACGTTAGATATAGTTTCAGTACTACAGGAATGTCATGTGTCTGTTTTGTCATTTGTTGTAGTGTCATGTCTTTAATTTTAAAGTCATGTTTTGTGGTCCATGTCTTTGGTCTTTGTAGTTTTTAGTGTTACCCCACCCTAATTGTGTCTAAGTTTTCTTATTTCCCTTAATTAGTCTGTGCATATATATACCCTTGTGTTTGCATTGTTAGTTTTGTCAGTTATTGTTGTTGTCTGCTGTTCCTGCCTTTTTACTTGCACCATGTTTCTTGTGCCATGTGTTTGGGCCACCTATTTTGGACTTATAAAACTGATTTTGATTGACATTTAGATCCTGCCTTTCCAGTTCATGTTTTATCAGTACGTGACATGGAACAATGAGTGATGTTAGTCTGTTAGGGTTCTGGTTTGTTGTGATCAATCTCTGATCTGTGGGGCATCAGTATCTCCACCTGAAAATGTGTGAGACTATAGGACAGTTTCATGTTTTTCTTTTTAACTGCATCTGAAACGTTTGAAATGCAGTTGATAAACACCTTAGCTTTTGGTTCCTCATTTTGCTGCGGTATAAAATAACATTTTCTGTAAAGCACTGACACACACGTTTAGTCCTTCTTTACCAGAACATTGATTTTATTTCCATCTTGGTTGAAGATACTACAAGTTCCTTAACTAACAAACTGTGGATGCAATTTTAATTACATTGCAGCCCACATTTAAACTGTGAGTTACTGTAAGGTCCAGGGCACAGGATGTTTTTATGGTAAACAAAGGATGTTTGTCCTCCTCTCAGAAGTCCACACAGAGCTGCAGTCTGTTAGACTCATTTTTAATGGAGGCAGAGTAGCGCCATGGGCGTCTAGTTTCATATGAGTCCAAGGTGACCCTCCTCTGGACTGAAACAGAGTTCACGTCATGCAGTGTGTTGGTTACTTTCCAAAATGAAGAGAGACCCTGAAACCCACATGCGAGTTAGAACATTTAGAATTGAGAGAAACCTTTGGCTGGAACATCGTCAGAATTAACAGACAACAACATAAGATAACCACATTTATCATTTGTATTTTAAATAAATAAATAAATAATAAATCAATGAAAGGAATGTGTTCCTGACTGGAGTATATCAGCAGTGCAGGGAGAGAAACTCACTCAGTCTCTCACTGACTTATTCCCACTCATTAATTTGTTATAAGTATGACTGTTTCTTTTTTATATTTTTCTGTGTGGCACTTTGTTGCTTTTCTCTCTTTTTTTTATAGGTTACATGATGCTGGGGTGCTGGCGTGTTATTCATCACTCGATTAAGGCGGGGTCTATTTAAGAATGCTGGTTGCAAGCAGCTGGTGGGCTCATTGTTGGTGCGAACGCGAACATGTTTGGAGCTCCTGGATTCGGCAGCCAAACTCATGTTTAAAACCAATGTCTTGTGGTTAAAAGTTAGTTCTAATTCTTCGTTAATGTTATAGCACACTTTGTGAAACAGAGCGAAGGGGTTTCCTGTCCTTTTCTTCTGTGTAAATCTGTTGGGCTTTGTTTTTGATTAGGTAGTTAGGTAAGCCGGCTGTATTTTATTTTATAATGTGATTAGGTTATTTAATTTCCATTTTTTGTTCTAGGTCCATTTTTTGTTTGTTATGTTGGCCTGTGGCCACCCCGAAGAGATGCTGTTTGGCTAATCCTTAATAAACATCACAGTTTTTGTTTACTTAAGTGGTGTGCTTGTTTGGTCCCTGGCCGGAGTGATTTCTGTTATTTTTTTTTTAGCACCATAGTTGTTCTTTTATTATGCCCTTAACATTCCCCTGACACGGGGCACAATACATTAAATAAACAATAAATTAAAAATAAAACAGACACAATTTATAACCATAACAAACCACTATAACCGATTTACAACCTTTTGTTTTTATAATTGTAAGTGTGGGTTAGGCTCACTCAGTTTGTCTAGCTAACTTAAGAAATTTATCAAGTTAAACATTATGGTATATTTTCTAATCTGCATGATATGTATGGTATATTTTCACACATACTTGGTATTTGTTTTAATACAGTATTTTTCAATACAGTTCTCCGTTTGATGGGGGGGCCCTCGCGGCATCCGACGGGAGCTTCGATGGAGATGCTCACTGCATCGGACGGGTAGGCCCGCGCCTGCAATCGAAGGGGTGACGCCCACAGCATTTGTACGGCGGGGCTCGACCAGCAATTTGGAGTGGCGAAGGTGAGGACCGCGTGGTCCTGCACAACTTTCGAACGGGGTAGAACGGGGGACACCGACGCGAACGTGACCGTCCGATGACAGGCTCACTCTATTCAAGCAGGGAGGGCTCGGACGGTGCTTAAAGAGAGGAGGACGAAGCTCTGCCCGAGAACAGGTGCCTGCAAGTAAACATGTAAAGCTAATATGTGTGTTTTTTTTGACGAACAAAAATGGTGTGGTTTGTGAGATGAAAATAGAGGGAATAATTTCAAAAACGGCAAGGAGGTTAAAAAAGTGGAGGAGCACAGGTGATGATTATAATAAAATCAGCTAATTAGGGCTAGATGAGCTTTTCAGATGTGGAAGTAGCTGGATCTAGTGTACGCTTTGAACGCTTCGGATGACCAGCGGCTTACAGCTTGCATTTGATAGTGAAAGACCTTTTTGAGCGGCTGTGGTTGTTGCGCCTATACGGAACAAATGACTAGAAAGTCTGCTGGAATACCGGACTGAGTGAGGAATAATTTGGGTGTTTTTGGACGGGGTGATAAGTCGTCAGCGAAAAGTGGATCGTTTGGAGACTTGACCAGGGAACGTCTACACAGCAGATAATTTAAGAGAGAGAGAGATACGGTTGAATGGGAGATGGTAAGTTAAAGGTATAAATAAAATGGCCTTTCTTTGCTTGGTCTGTTTTTCTTCGTTTAATAAAGTAATTGTTTCGTTGTCTAAAACCTGTAAATCGGCGATTGTAGGATGGATAATCGGATTGAAGCGAGAAGTGATGGATAGTTTGGAGTACCGGAGAAAACCAAAGAAGGCCAAGATAAAAACATTGCGTCAAGAGTGCGAGCGGTGTTAACGGAGTGGTAGCCAAGACGGAGGGTGTAAATGCAGCTGGTGAGTATGTTAAAAGTAATGGGCTGTCTGGTATCGGGGCGGGAAGGGTGGATTCTTTGAATGCCTTTAATGAGGAGGGAGGTTTGTGAATTGTTAATCGCTGGGGACGGTTCGCCGAAAATTAATTTATGGAAAAAAATTGTAGGCCACTTAAGTAGCCTTTAATGGAACCGACTTGGATGCTTTAAACGCTGTGACTGTAAGATACAGTACAAGAGGTGATGGACAGGAGAGAAATCCTGAAATTGTAGTTTATACACGAGGTGAAATGACTTGAAGTTTTTCCATGCTGAATAATAAAATTGAAGTGTCCTGTGAGAAAAGCTTGAAGGATGGAGTTAATGGAGTAGTCGAGGAGGTGGTTTAACGGGTGATTTAGGGGAAAATGAGTTAAGCGTAAGGTGGTATGAATCCGCTTCTGGAACCAGCTGCCTAAATTTCTGAAAAGAAAAAATGAGGGAGTCGATTTGATTTTTGGAACCCAAAAAGTGCTCTGTGATTATAACAAATTGACCGCGGGGTGGAAATCCACGTCAGGCGTTTTAGAAAATGCATAAATACTGGGAACTACAATGACCTTTATTAAAGCAGCATACAGTTGTTTCATGATAATGCACTAAAATACTTTTAGCTGACCTAGAGAAAGGCTGCTACGACAACAGGATAGAGCTCAAATAAGGCCAAGGAGGCTGGGAACTGAGGCGAATCGAGGAGCTGGGGTGGCCGTGTCGGCGCAAACCGGCAGCCCTGATAAACACCGCCAAAGCCCACGGAGGGGGCAGCGTTGGTAAAGAGTTGGATGTCGAGATGGGAGGATAAGAGGTAAATAGAAAAAGTTAACCCGTTCCACTGGTTTAGAAACATAATCCATAAATTTAGTAAGTTTTTACATTCGTAGGATATGAATTTCATCAACGCTTGAACAGAAGACGCGAGGGAAAGGAGATACGAAATGATCGGGCGTCCCGGCCGAATTACGTGCATGGCAAAATTTAAATCTAAGTCTAAATTGAATTCAATTGTTGAGGCCGGACCTGATGTTTTGTCTTGGGCGATAGGGATCCCAAATTCAGTGAACACTTTTAGGACTGAGAGAAGGTGAGCGGCTGAGAAAGCGCCGTGAGGTGAAATTATTAGGAAATCGTCAGGCAAATGGGGAAGGTAAGGAATGTCGTAATTGTTGTACAAAATCTAGCATATGGCTTCTGACAGGGTGTCAAATATTTTGGGGTTGCTTTTTGCAGCCAAAGGTTAAATGCATGGTGAAGTAGAATTTATTGCGTCAACGGATACCAAACAAATGCCATAACTTTGGACTGGTGGGCATTTATTTAACATTTCAAAGCTGCTGTTATGTCTACTTTAGCCAACCATGCAGCGTGGCCGACGTCGCTTGGTCGATATCGTGATAATGCAGAACGTATTCTTCAAGAGGAATAAGGAAAAAAGAAAAAGGAAAAGGACGTGACGTGAGGCCAAGTATGGTGACCCATACTCGGAAATTGTGCTCTGCATTTAACCCATCCAAGTGCGCACACACACAGTAGTGAACACACACACGGAGCAGTGGGCAGCCATTGCTGCGGCGCCCGGGGAGCAGTTGGGGGTTTGGTGCCTTGCTCAAGGGTCTCACCTCAGTCGTGGTATTGAGGGTGGAGAGAGTGCTGGTAATTTACAATCTCCACCTACAATCCCTGCCGGACCTGAGACTCGAACCTGCAACCTTTGGGTTACAATTCCAACTCTCTAACCATTAGGCCATGGCTGCCCCGTTAGGGAGGATGGCTGTTAATGTTAGGGAATGGAGAGTTATGAGGGGGCGAAAGATCGATTATCAAGCGTTTTTTCAGGATTTATTTTTTTTAGTAGCCACGCAGATATGGTTTTTGTGGAAATGTTCGAAGGGAGGCGTTTTAAAAGGCTGATCGTGAAACCCGATTCTAGTTGTTTTTTAATTAGCTTGTCTACTATTTTAGGCTCTGCTAGAGCTGATTGGAGATTATTGCAGATAAAACTTAGAGTGGGGAGAGATTCGAGACCGGGATTAAAGCCGTGTTTTAGACCGGACAAAAGAAAGTTGGTAAAGTTGGTGTCAGGGTGAAGAGACCATTTAAAAGCCAGGCAAGAAAAAATTAGATTTATGCAATTGGCAGATGCCTTTAACCAAGCAACTTGTGGTACACTCCAGCCATACATTTGTCAGTGCATGTGCCGCCCGGGAAACGAACCCATGAACCCTGCGCTGCCAGGGCAATGCTCTACCAACTGAGCTACGGGAACAATTTCCTTTATGAGGAAGTTTAGATTTTTATTTACGGGAGTCAAAAGAGTTATTTATTTATTATTAATATTATACGAAGACTTTGGAACAGAACAGATAGAGCGGGTGTGAGCTCCACCACAAATTGTAGACGTGGAGGTAACAACAGCGCTGCCTCATACATTTCCCCACATTAAAATTAATGCGGACCTGTCTGTTAGACGAAATTGGGACATGTCTGCCTCTAAAATCTCTAAAAGAGTGATCTGCGATAGCGGGCTGCGGGACGTAGTTAGTACATTTAACGAAGTTCGGTTCTGGGAATGGGGGAATTAATTGAGGGCAAGTGGTAGTGGAATGGTTATAAGGTCTACAAATAGTGCACAAAATGTAATGACTGCCAAATAATATCCTGCTGGGGAGATCAGTGTCCAGGCATCTGAATAGGGACACTGATTACACTGGGCGATGCGGACTGCGCATTTACCTGAAAATATCTTAAAATAAGTGTAAAAAAGACTGCCGCTGTAACGCAGGGCAAGCTCGGCAATTATAGAGATAATTTAGTTTGCATATTCTGTGAGGAAAACAAATTCTCTCTAATATATTGACAGAATGCAATACAGAGGCATAGCATAAGAGGCAGCCGGGGAAGCTGCAGGGCACGAGGCAGGGTTTGGCAGGCCTTGTTTGGACGAGCGGACAAGGCCGAAGCAGGAGGAGAGTGACCTGTAAAGGGTAGAGAAATGTACAATTTATACAGTTGTGCTTTATTCAGTATACGAGAAATTTGAACAAAAAGCCTTCACAGTCCATTTCTCTATTGCAGAAATAGATGGGTGAGGCAGAGTGCGGAAAAACGTGGAGGAAGACGGAGTGTGTCTCGCCGGCGGTGGCGAGGGTGTATCTCAGCGTCTTGGAGCATGACGAGTGGGGCGGGTGGTTTTACGCCCCTGGAATGAAGGAGGCTCGGCGGAAACACCCGGGAGAGACGGATCGCTCCTTGGATTAGGAGATTGAGCACGAATAAGTGAAAAATACGTTTTGGATCTATGTTCTGTGTGAACAGACTGTTGTGTTTGTGGCTGTATTCTAAAAAACATTCTTTAAAAATTTCTGGGGCCACAGTTATAAACATCAAAGAGAATGAATCCCAATACTGTCAGAGATGAGAGTGTACACATGAGTGGTGGAGGTCTCTGTGCTCCACCAGCACCTCAGTGACATCCACTGTCTGTCTGTGATTTCAATACATTCCCATTTGGTTTACAATGTTGCCTTATTTTAAAGCAGTTTTACATATAATGAAAAATAAAACACAAGATAACGGAAAAATTGTCAAACATGGACCATTTTAATAAATAGACATGCATTAGTGTGTGAATGCTCGTACCTCCATAAAAAGCGTCTATGAAAGGGTAACGTATCCCACACAGCTCACGTTTCTACTCAGTTCTGCATGGCTGTAGGGTAAAATCATGGGTTAATCTGGCATCTCGCACATGAGAATCAAGAATGACATCAATGATGGGTCTGTCATTACTACCTGCAGTGGAACAGGTTGAACTTTACTGGCCAGGATTCAGAACACAATTCCAAGAGGACAGGCATCAGAAAGCCAAATCGGCTCATGAACTAAGAAATCCTCACAGTCTCTGAAAACATGCTCTCTCCATGTGATGCCATTGGCACGAATGCTTCTATTGTTCTCACATCCTGAAACACTGCACACGCACACACCTTTTATTAGTCACTTCATTAATACTATTAGTCATAACATTACTATTAGGGCTTGGTTTATTGCACTTTTTGTTAATGATATGATCACAGATCATAACCTATGTTACAGAGGAGGCCGTCGCTCCGCCTCCTCCCTGCCGCCAGAGGAAGCCTTTGCCAGAATATTAATGTTATTCAGGACTACAGTTCCCATTTTCCCTGTACCTAGGTCTTATTACTTCCTGTTTGCCACCAGTTCCGAACCCGGCTATTTAAGCCCAGTTCTGCACTACACTCATTGCAATGTCTTGTTTTGCCAATGTCAAACATTTCAGAGTGTTTTCCTGGACCGATTACCCGTTGCCGTTTGGACTGTTTATCGCGTTTGATTGTTTGCCGCCTGCCCTGACTCCTGCCCTTTTACCCGTTTTGATCTCATTTTGCCCTCATTGCTCCATTTGCTGGTGTTTGATCCTTGCCTGTTTTTTGACTACCCTAATAAATCGCTGCATATGGATCCCACTGTCCCAGTGTCATTGTTACAACCTAGATGTGCTCTGTTTAACAATAACATGGTTAAACCTAGGTGATTGTTACATTAAATGAGTCTATTCCCCAGAATTACTGTTGTAAGCATGAGCCCCATCCAAAAGGTAAAGGGGAAGGTGTTGCTGCACTTTATAGGAATATTTTTAAAGTCACCCAGAGAGCTGAAGTAATGGTGCTCAATATAACTTCATCTGGGGGTAAATAATAAACAGAGTTTGTCATTTCTACTGGCTACTGTTCACAGGCCACCAGGACACAACACAGACTTTATCAAGAATTTGCAGACTTCGTAGCAGTATTGGCCACAGATCAAGTGTTAATTGTTGGAGATTTTTAAACTCAGTTTCATAACATGTGTCAGGACCCACTCATTGTCATAATCATACTTTATATTTAACACTGTACTATTGTGTAAATGCTAACGACATTAATATTCTGCAGCAGAAAGAAGACATTTCAGATCATTATCTGGTGTCTTAATACACCTAACAATGGTTGCAAAATCAGCTCCTTGCTGCAAATACAGTACAACGATAACTTCTGCCACTAAAGATTGTTTTATCAACAATCTACCTAAGCTATCTTAGCATAACATACCTTTACAAATTCAAATTCAAATTCAAATTTTATTTGTCACATGCAAGATCATACACAGTACAACATGCAGTGAAATGGTTTGCACGACCGTCTTACAGAAACAAAATCAGAAAAATTTAAAGTCCAAAAAAAATTAAAGATTTAAAGTAAAATAAGTAAAATAAGGTAGAAATAAGTATATATATGTAAAATTTAAGATTTTAAAGTGTTTGAAGTGTTTAAAGTGTGCAAATTCTTTGAGTAAATATAATTTACAAATATGTATATAAATATAAATATATTGTGACGAGGCGCACCGGGGCAATCAGCGTCGCCCTGACAACGGACGCGCCGCACCTGCCCGAGCTCATCACGGGCGGACCGGGCACAGCTGCGATGCGTCACCCGCCGCCACCTTCCGCCAAGAGGGAGAGGAAGAGTCAGATGCAGAAAAAGCCTGGACTGAGAGCGCAGCTTAAAAGTGCCGCCAGCCGGAGTATCGTTGCGTGTCCCCCGCGCACCCAGAGAGCAGCGAGTGGCCGAAGGCCGTCTGAAGGAGCCAGCGCCACCGCACACTCCCGCCGCCAGGAGGGACGCAACCCCGAGCACGAGCCGCACCAGCACCTGCACCAGCAGCCAGCCCGGCTGCTTCCCCCACGCACTACACGCCCTTGCACATTAAATAAATCCACCCTCCGGGGTATTTTTGAACTGCCTACCTTGTCGTGTGATTCCTCACCCGTGACAATATATGTACAGATGTATGAAAATAAACAGTGCTGGTAGTGCAAGTTGGATGTGCAATGTCGCTTGAGGTGGAGTGATTGTGTTGTGTGGTGATATGTCCAGA
>JAZGTJ010009803.1:0-18893 GCA_036877575.1 Botia almorhae
CACACCCAGGGTTTGACCAACAGTGTGTTACACTTTGGTCTCTAAGTGGCACCTTGCAAGCTTGTTTTTATATCATTTTTCTTTACAGGCTTAATCTATAAAAACGAATCACTGCCTTATAATATATATATATATATATATATATATATATATTAAAGGTTATTGTAAAAGAGAAACAAATGGCCTGCCTGCATCTTGATTTTGGTTTGATGACAAAAACAGTCATATGGGTTTGGACATGAGTGTGACTAAATTACGCAACATTCTTAATTTTTGGGTGAACTATCCCTTTAAGATGCACTTTGACATGTTTGTGACCCTTTAGCTCATCCTCCCTCTAAATTCTCATCACTGAAAGTTAAAAAAACAAAACAAAAGTTAAATAATTTATACATTCAGAATCAAACAGAATAAAAGCACAATAATAATTATTTTTGTTTATTTGTCATAAAAATATTGTCACAACGCAAGAGAACTTAAATGGCCCTAAAACACACAAATCACTCATTTCATGCACCATTATTCAAATAAGTCTGATCTTTGGCTTTGAGATTCATACAACAGTGACCGTTTGTCCATCACTGATCTACAAGTGAAAAACCATGAATAAATGCATTTCAGTAAAACAGATAATGAACGATAAACTAAAAACTTTCCCAGTTTGATAACTAACTAAAATTAATACTAGTGTATAGCTATTAGTAGCTTTAGCCAAAGATTTAGCTCATTTCAACATGATGTAGCTGGTTTGCTTTTATTCATCATTTTCCAGAAATGACCCCCATCCACATGGCTGCAGCTGTGGATGAACAGAGCATGCTCCATGGGAAACAGGTGCTGTGCCAGAGTTAGGTGCAAAAGATGGGGATTGTGGGTAACTGTACCTGACCAATTGGCCGTAGATAAAGAGCTGGAATTTGGGGTGGAGTTTTGGGAGACAGACAGATAGGTCGGCCCAGTGATGAGCAGTGAAGACAGAGAAAAAATAATGGACAGGAGAGCAGTGTCTAAAAACACAGGAAGAGAGAAGATACGACAGTCAGACGAGAGAAATATCATCACGAGTGAATAGAACCAGATTGAGAGAAGGAGGTTGAGGGATTGAGAAAGACAAACAAAAAACACACAAATATGGAGAGAAAGAGAGAAAAAAAGAGAGAGAGATTGAGTGTAAACATGTATCTGTTCTTTCCTAACCATGCAAACATATCAACCAATCAGTGACTGTTAAGCTAACCACATGCTGTGATTCCTTAAGACAGTACTGAGAATCACAGATAAAATTTGCCAACAACATCTAATGATCATAATACTGATCAATGTAATGACCAATATAATTATTGAAGACACTGTGTGTTTAAGAGATGAGTTTGTGAGTAAGATGAACGCTCTCTCTTTCATGTTTGTATGTGGTTTGGAAACCTTTATCAGCTCAACACAGCAGCCTGATGAATCTCATGAAAACATAAGAATAAGATTTTTACAACTTTCTGAATATTATATAAAATTACACAAACATATAAAGAGTAAAGAAATAGATCTATTTAATTGAACAGCATTTAAAAATTTATCTCCAAGAACACAATGCAAAACTTTCTCTTTGAATTGACACCAAGTTTCCTAAACAGAATTACAAGTCACTTTGAATGAGACTCAGAACAGAGAGTCAGCTGGTGCCGTGCGGACAGACCACAGCATAAATAAATACAGATGAAAGCTGCACAAAAGAGATCATTGTGCTATTTTAATCAGAGAACATGAGCTGAAGAGTGTGAACAGTGTTACAATCACAGACCAGCGTGATTAGTTGAATCAGACAAGCATGAAATTTATCCCTCAGTGCACACAAAAATGTGTCAGTGCTATGAACAGTTTCTGAACAACAGCGCGTCTCTCACCAGTTGCTGAGGTGTGATGGTAAACAAACATGTCGTCTGAGCGACCCGAGCGACTGATCGCAGACAAACAAGATCAAATACAATGAGCAAAGAATTTAGAAACGTGAAGATTTCTGAGGGAGCGTGAATATAACTGAGGGAGCATTTCATGAGGGGAACTCTGACTGGCAGAATGCACTTCCTGTTTACTAGTGGCATAGGAAAGCTGCTCTCTGTTTCAGATTTAAAAAATTTAAGAATTAATTCTATTTAATCTATTGTTTTCCCACACAGAGCATGCTTGTGTTCAAACCACATATTATTCTACCACAAAAATGCACAATTTAAACAGTTTATTAATTAATAAATTATATTAGTAATATTAACATGTCAAACTATAAAGAAACCAGCCGATGAGCACACCAAACAGACATTCTTGCTGGAGGAGGCACACATCTTTAAAAATGTACGTTTGGTCAATATAACTTGTGAAACATTTGTGAGGACCAGGGGAGAGGTAAGATGGAGAGAAAGAAGAGTTTATTTACTTCTCGTCCATGTGAGAGCGCATCTTCTTCAGTTTTTCCATGATGCTGCTGGATTCACTGCCTGACACAGACAAGGGGGAGGGGCTACGGGTCTCTGCGCCTGTCGCCATGACGCTCAGCGGCGCAGACTCTTCCCCCATACCTGACACGGGTGATTCCTGTGAAGTTAAAAAAAATGACCCATTTCAAATAAGCTTTAAAGGGATAGCTCACCCAATTATTTACTCAATCTCATTGCAATCTGTCATTGCAATCCTGTAACGTTTTCTCTTCTGTGGAACACAAAAGAAGATATTTCGAGAAATGTCTCAGTGGTTTTGCGTCCATACAATGGCAGGCAATGCGTGCCACTGTTGTTTGGTTACCAACGAACTTCAAAATATTCTTTTGTGTTCTTCAAGCAAAACTGTCATACAGGTTTAAAATAAGGGTGAGTAAACGAGGGGAACATTTATTTTTGGATAAACTATTGCTTAAATTTACCGTGCTTGCAAGGCAAAACTATATTTATAATGCCTGAACATTTGGGTTAGAAGATGTCACGGCAAACCACACATTTTCGGAAAAGTCAACGTATCGGTCTCCTGACGGAACTGACCAGGTGTGTGTCTCCGTCTCTCTTCAGTCGTTCTTTGAGTTTCAGGGTTGTGTGTCTCATTCTCTCGATCTCCTCCTGCTGTTTGAGGAGCAGCTGTCTCTCTCTCCTCGCTGCTTTATTGGCCTCCTGCAGCCGTTTGATCTCCGTCTGTCAGATAAACAATCACCACAGAGCATGTTTACCATTTATTTCTGTGCTGTGCACGAGGAACATACATTCACTTAAGGGTGGCTTACGAGACCTTTCTTTCAAATACGATCTCATAATTCTGCATAACATACAATATAATATTCAGAGAAACAAATGAAATATCAGGGAGTCACCTGTTCCTGCTGTAGTTTCATTATTAAACCTCTCTGTCTCTTGCGCAACGGGGGCATCTTATCATCCTCTCCTTTGTCTTGGAGATGCCTGCAGGAGAAGACACAGAAATAATGAAGGAAGTAATTCAGTGCATGCTGATCACCCTCACACTGACTGTTTCTAAGATCCTGCCAAAAAAAAACCCAAAACGCTGCAGATTGTGAGACAACACGACACGGCATTTACACTGTATTTTACTTTTAAAATGTCTTCTGAATGACAGAGAATAATCAGCAGGCAAAACAGAGAGAAATTCATCAGAATTTGATTACATCATTGAACATTTATGGGTCATATTTTACATAAACACAAATGTCATTTCTGAGGCAGTCAGCATTATTACATTTTGATCAAAGATGGTGAAAACATGGCATGTACATTCATATGCACTGATGACTCATGCTGAATGTACCCATAGACATTTATTGGGAAAGTAAACATGTTTAATTTTATGAGTGACAGATGCATGGCCTGCCTCTTCTGGTGCTCCAGCCAGGCCAGCTCGGCTTTGGTCTTTTCTCTGAGGGCTTTCTGACGCAGGCGAAGCAGTGAACTCTGGTGCTGAGCGCGAACCTCCTCCTCCTTCATGTACTGGCGCACCAGGTCCATGGTGAACCTGGAGAAGCTGTGCTGACCACTGGAGAAAGACACGCCTCCGTCCTGCTGTGCATTGTGTTATAAAATCACACAAGAGTCAAGATCAGCAATCAAAACACACTGCTACCATGACAACCAAACCAAATTAAACAACAGGCCCCGTTTACATTGAAGCTGGACATAATTCAGAACCATTTTAGGAACAAAGCAGGGCTGTGTCCGAAATCGCCCCCTGTATACTTATTTACTTATTTCCTGTATTACGTCGCTTATATAGTGCAGTTAAAGGAGTGCATTAAAACAAGTGAGTAAATTCTGACACTGAGGGCATCATGGGATTGAATGAGTGCACTAGATAATGACACCACGACACATGACCGTTCTTTCAAAAATGCACTGTATAAGCATATAGGAGGTGATTTAGGACACAGCCCTAAAGTCAGCTACACTACCAGTCAATTTTTTCAATGAACAGTGAAGAAAAGCAGCCAACAAGTGGCCATCATGCACAGAAACGTATTTAAAAATACTGTTTAAAAATCATTCCAGCTGAACACCTAATGAAGAGCGCTGACTGGACCTGACCTTTGACCTCTCTCTAGGGCTGGTTCTCTCATGGCTTTGGTCATCTTCAGAACCAGGGCGAGGACTGGACCTCCGGTCCAAAGATTCACGGCGATGGGCCTCAGATGGTAAAAGAGAGCGGAACGATTTTTCCTCAGTATCATCCTCAGTCACCGAGTCCTCAAACTTTACAGAGTATTCTGTGGCGATTGAGGCGCTGTCGGCTGATTGGAGGAAACGGACAGACAGGAAGTCACATGGTCAAAACAATACTCAGTCACTATGTAAAGATTCCACATGTCAGGATGACTAAATATGTACATTTGGACCAATGAATTTCCAATACATTTCCATCTTGAAATGTATGAAACTCGATAACTGAATAAAGAACTTTGAAAATCATTTACGTTTATAAGGATTTGATGAGACCCTCAATACTTTGTAATAACCACTAGCTCTAAACAGATGCATTTGTGGTGTTTATTTTTCGTGTATTTTATTTTATTTTATTTTAAACTAAATTTTTATATTCTTTCATTGTTTATTCTACATCATCATCATCATCTCTAAAACTACACAGCACTCTGGTACCCTGTTGTTTTTAAAGTGCTTTATAAATGCAACGTTTTAATTTGAGAGTTTGTGCTCATAAAGAACTATTACTAACTAATATATGTTTTTGATTGGAGCAGAACTAAAAAAAACTTTAATGACTTTAAAGGCCAAAAAAATAATTCATTATTATCATGACCAGTGGAACCCTGGTTCATTTTTCAGGACAGACCTCTTACATCACCCATCTCAGTGAATATGAGCTGTACCTTTCTCCTCAAGCAGACTGTGGATGCTCTCTGATCTCAGGGAATCGTCAGCTGCTGTGTAAGCCAGGTCTTCCACTGAACTGCTGCTCCTGTCCCTCTCTCTCTTCTGATCAGAGGGAGATGGACTTGACTGAGTAATACTGCCACCGCCACCACTGAGAAACAGAGAAGAAGAGAGTGTCAACTGTGTGTCCCATATCTCCATTCCATAATCTTTGTTGTTTTAAGTGAATCCAGTTCAGATGAAGAGCACATGGTTGGTGGTACCTGATGGTGGGTCTTCTGGAAGTGATGGAGTCTGAGAGGCTGTCTGGTGGAGTCTCGCCCTCAGTTTGAGCTCTGTCTGGAGGCGGTTCACTCTTCCAGCTAGTGGAGAAGATCCAACACAGTGTCAGCACAGAAAGTGAGATGTACAGATCACAGGCACGACGACAGGTTGATCAGGCTTTTGAGCTCAAATAAGCATTCATGAAGATGAGGGCTCAGAACAGAGATCACTACCTGTCTGTGTGAGGGCGTGGCTGCAGCTGTTTGGAGGCGTGGCTGTGATGGCTTTGCTGGTCATGTGGAGATTTAATGGAGGGGTCTGGAACACTCAATGCTCCTGCAATCTGTGAACGAGCCAGTTCAGTCATCTACAGAGAGAGAGACAGAGAAACAAATAGAGTAAAAAGGAGAGACAGAGACAAAGCAAGAGAGAGAAAGAGAGACAAAGAGAGAGAGTAAGAAGAGACATAGACAAAGCAAGAGAGAGAAAGAGAAACAAAGAGAGAAAGAGAGTAAGGAGAGAAAGAGAGCAAGGAGAGAAAGAGAGCAAGGAGAGAAAGAGAGTAAGGAGAGAAAGAGAGTAAGGAGAGAAAGAGAGTAAGGAGAGAAAGAGAGTAAGGAGAGACAGACAGAGAGAGAGAGAGAAAGAGAGAGAGAAAGAGAGAGACAGACAGAGAAAGAAAACTGACTAAACAGCTGCTTGTTGTGTTCAGCAGCATATAAAGAAAGACAGCAGTAATGCGTGTGTGAGATGTTTTGCTCACCTCTTTAATGTGTCGGGCTGTTTCAGCTGTGTGCCGCGCAGCCTCAGCCTGCTGATGGATCATCTTGTTTGTGGACTCATGCAGATCTCCTAACACCTGCTGCTGAGAGCGGAGCAAAGTCTCCTGCAGCTCTGCATGGACCTGCAGTCAAACACACACAAAACAACATCTGCATCATAGATGCCAGTACAACAGAGAAAACCAAAACCAAAAAATCGGCAGCTGTTTGTTTTTTTTGTATTTGCTGCTTTTGTTGGCCCAAACACCAGTTAAAGGTTTGAAAACACTTGACAATTTATGTCTCTTAAAAACGACTTGCATTTAAAGCATGTGTATTTTTTTTTAAAAACAGGAGGTGGGCTTATAGTTAGGGAAAAGCAGCCAATGAGTAAGTGAACTTGGGTGAATTCTGATGTCAAACCGGATTGACTACACATACAAAGCTCTAGTGTAAATGGTAATGAGATGTGAATACCCGTGCAGCTCTCTGCCTGCTCTCCTCCAGCTGCCTCTGAGTTTCCATGGCTTCTTGCTCTGCCTTCATCTTCAGCAGGTACAGTTCACGTTCGTGCCTCTGCTGCTGGGACTGTAGGAATCAAAGGTTAAAGGTCACCCTCACACACAAGCACTGCAAACTGCAAACTGATGCAAGAGGCCTGTCTCACCTTCAGAATCTGAGCCAGTGAGACGGTTTCCTGCTGAGCGAGAGAGACGCCTCGTACTCTCTCCACATCCCCGAGCTGTCGCACTGACTCCTCCATTGCGTCCAGGTAACTGAGCTCGGCAGACAATCTCTGCTGCAGGACCGCAGGAGCAAACTTCAGCTCTGCAGGGGCTGAAACACACAGGGTGGAGCCCAACACTGAATCACAAGCACTAAAAATCTCCAGAAGCGTCAGCTGGACTCAAACCCATAGTGAAGGTGTAATGCAACGGCCCGTGTTACCTGCAGCAGAGTGTTCTGCTCTGGGGCTCTGAGTCCGGGGTGAGGGGTTGGGTTTAACTCTGCCAGCTGGTGAAGAGGATGGGGAAGAACTAGGCAGGACATTGTGGGGGGGACTTGACCTCTTATCAGACCCTCTGACAGGGGTACAGTCACCTGCTGAGAGCCGAGAAGAACCAGAGCTGGCTGGAGAACCAGCAGCAGGAGTTGCACCGGGGCTTCTGGGAGATTTCTTTCCCTTTGAGCCAAGACTACAGACAAAATGTCAGAGATGAGTTCACAATTAATAGTAATTTATCCTGGACCTTCTGAAAGGCAAAAACTTTAAATATCCCTAATTTTAAACAATGAAGATTTATTCTATAAGATTTATTATTTCTTTTGTGCTACTGTCTGTCAGGTCAGAACCGATGGACCAGTGTGCCGATGACAGGAATAACCCTTAAACCCAAGTTAATCCGTCTAGAACGCTCTGCTGCTGGATACAGAGCACATATCTGTAGGTCATGCTCTCTAAAGGCGCGAGGAGAGTCTAACTCACGGCTTCAACAAATGCCACAGGGAGGCTCCTCATCTACAGCGCCCGAACTGATATTGATTCTGGCTGCTCTTCACAGGGCTCCTCATAATAATGATAAACAGGAAGACTGTGGATATCATGCATTTCCTGTTTTGTAATGTCTTCACAAGCCCCAGACTGAAAGGAGGGCGGGATCTTATGCTTTCAAAGCTAGGTTGCTCCTGCTCTCCTCTCTGAAACTGTCTACCTTACCTTTTAGCAACCAAAACAAAATGTTTAATTTTAGGAGAGAGTGGAGTGTATTTAGTCTAGATGTATATATTTATCAAATATGATTATCATGCTCCAACAGCTGTTACAGGAACCCTCTGAGAAGTTTAACAAGCATACCTGTGCACAGAGTGGGGTGAGACACCCCCTCGTGAGCCGTCTGTGTCCACACTCCTGCTGGAGGCACGACTGGATGCTTTCTCTGATCCGTTCCTCTTTAAACCCTCGACAGGGAGATCAGAGACAGCAGAGATTGTGTTTCTCAGCCCCTCCTGGAGGTCCGTTTCTGAAGCTGTAGAAACACAGGCAGAGATAAGAGCACTGAAACCGCTTTCACACGGTGAACTCAGGTGATGCGTCTGACTCTGCAGGTGTATATCTGACCTCTCTTGCTTCCTGAACTGGTCGAGTGTGGAGAGGAGAAGGGTGTGAGGGCTGGAGAACAGTGAGATCTTTCTCCATCTCTGCTACCACACGCAGATCTGATACTTCTCTCATCAGGGGAACTGAATCGACCGTGGCCGTTACTGTGGAGGGCAAAGCCGTTCATAATCACAGGCACAAATTTTACATACAGTCAGATAATGCTAAAACAAACAGTGTCTCTGATACAGAATGCAGTTAGCATATAATTCAGTTACAAAATACTATATCCCATAATGCACTTTGCTCTATTTGAACAGTAGTAATTACAGCCATGATTTTTAATATCATGTGACCATAATGTGGCATACCTGTGGTTTACCTACTACACTCTGTAGGAGTTAGTAAATCAGCTTACATTGTAATCATAGCCAAAAACAGTCTAAACAGTCAAATGAAATAGTCCAATGATAGTGCAACACTGCCCCCTTTAAGCTGATTCACAGATTTCAGCGTGAAGCTCCAAATAAAATAAACATCACACAAGCACTATATTAAATCATACCCCATTTTCTCTTTACGCAAGTTAGTAAGAAATTAATTCAGACTTGTTTATGGAGCCTTGAAACAGTTCTGTTTTACCTGAGTCCATTAGAACTTCTCTTGGATGCTGAATGGCTACTGCCGCGAGAGGAGATGAAGTCATCCTCATAGGCCATTCCGTCCAATGAGATGGCAGGAGACAGAACCGAGCGGAGGCCTGGGGACCTCTTACCTCCCCTCTCTTCAAACAACAGAAAGAGATTAACAAAATAAACAGTTTTATATAAAAAACTATATACAGTGTCCTCCAAAAGTATTGGAACAGTAAAGGAATGTTTGCTCTGTTTGAGTCAAGAAAAAGTGTACAGAATGTGTACAGTGTACAGATCACTGAACACTGTATACTGTAATTAATTTAACATGTACATAATTTAAAGTGTAACACATCTAAACAGTTTCACCTTTGCCGTGACTCTGCATGTTCTTGGTGTATATGTGGATAACACTATGTGGGCTTCCTTTGGCGAGTTCCTCCCATGGGCCTTTGCTCTCTTGTACCAAACTTGATAGACTGATGGGCAGCTGCTTCTCTGCCTCTTTCTGGAAGCGTGAAATTGGGTTCAAACGGTCTCCATTCGGAGGAGTTGCGCTGCACCCTGCGGTTCCCGGTCTGTGACTGGATTGGGGAAGCTCTTGCAGGTCTTCATCATCTTCAGATAAACTTCCTTCACTCAGCAGAGGACCTTCACTGATAGAACCTCCACTGGAGTCCAGAGCAACGTGCTGAGCATCAGGTTTTGGAGGAGAAGAGATCTTGTGCATGTTTTTGAAAGCTGCGGGTGTTGGGTGGGGTTTGTTCACTGGTTCTGTCCTCTCCCTGAAGTTGTGAAGGTTGCCCACACCTGGTAAAACATCTTCATAGGTGCTCTGACCTGCAGCGAGCAGTCTCTGAATCTTCTCCACCAGGTCATCAGAGTCCATCTGATTCTCCCGGACCGGTGAACTGACTGGGTTGGCCCAGCGGTTCTCGGAGGGGATGGGAAGACCTATGCCCAGGTCCCTGGCACAACCGTAGTTGATACCGGTACCGGCTAGCTTGCGGGCCTCGCTCTCTATGCGGCTGGACAGAGAGGCGGCAGTGGCCTTCAATGCCTCGAGGCGACTCATTTTGCGGCCTACATCTGAAGAGAATGCAGCAGCTCCAGCTCTGGATCTCTCTGGTCCTGAAGCTTCTGTATCGAGTTCTAGAAGCTGGGACAAGATTTGACCAGAGGGGGGTGCTGAAGAGTTGCTATCTTTTATTAGAGCAGGACTAACACGTTCAGTCTGGAGCCAATGCGACTCAAACTCCAACTCATTCCTGCACAAACAGTATAAGACAACAGACCGTTATAGTTTAATAACAACCACACAACCCAAATAAAAAAAATAAATCAAAACATACTACATACACTTACAGGTGGCCATGAAAACGGATTCAGGCAGGCAATAAAGACTTGTTGCTAAGCGCAAGGCAGAGCATTTAACGTATTCTCACAGAACTACTTGAAATATTTCAGAGACTGTTTCTACGTAAAGCGTAGAAACAGAATCAGTAACATTTAATGAACTATGAGGCTTCAATGCTGTTAGAACAGTTTAGCTAATTCTGGTATGGTCTCGCAGTTAGCATTATAAAAGTGAACTCTTAACACTGAACTGCTCTCAACGTCCTAAAACGTTTTGTTTGAAGACACACAAAATCAGAGTGACCTTTTGTTTTCACTCTCTCCTTTGTTTTGTTTAGATCCTTCTGTAACATGCACAGAACTGTGTCCGTCGATACTGTTAATATTACACCATATTACAACTGCAAATCAGATACAGTTGAGACAGAAAAAAACAAACAGAAAATGCTTCATGCGCTCTTGAAAATTAAACACATTTATGACAAAGACGATGTACGCAGGTATTGTATAATTATGCAGCGCGTGATAATAAAAGCAAACACACACTGAAGGGGATTGGGTGTGTGTTTTACCTGGAGAACGGGGGCTGCCGCTGCTCTGTGACGGACAGATCACTGCTGGAGGTGCTGCTGTGAGGTCCATCATGTCTTTTGTTTTCTTTATCCGACTCTCCAGACGGCTGGTACACGGGTCTCTGCTGTCCCCACACAACACAAACACTCAAATCAGTGTATCTATATCATGATGATATCTAGAGACCAGTGACTGTTGATCAAAATGATGATATATGCAGTTCACATAATAGAACTGAAAGACGTTTTCATTGGTAAAGAAAACTATGCACTACCTAATGATTAGTAGGTTAGTTATTAGTGGGTTTGTAACAGACATGTGAAAGCAACAATTCTGTTACTCAGCAATAGTACAGAAATATACAGTAGGACTGCATGACATTGAAGGAAAAATACAGTATGTGATAACTTCACATAAATCGTGCGATATTCGATACGGTAATGATTTAATTTAGTTAAATCTATTAAAATTTAATCATTTAAAAACTACATAACTAGCATACACGTTTCACATTGTTTCTGCATGCCAGTCTCTCTGCATCAACTTTAAACTCTGACTATACATAACACTATACATAACATTTTGAGGTATTGATGGAGTATCATAAATGCTAGCACACCTGCGGGAGGATGTCTGGTGCGACAGCAGCACTGATCTCGTCCCCGAGCTGAGTCTGCTCCAGCAGTTTGGTGTATGTTTCTTGCAGCTGTTTCTTGATCGGGCCCTCCGGTGCTGCGGGGCCCCTCGAAGCCCCCGCTCGCTGTCTCCTGTACAGCTCCTGCAGTCGTTTATTCCTCTGCTCTTCCTCCTCCCTCTGAGCTCTCCTCGCCTCCGCTTGCTGTTTTTTACGCTCTTCCTGTTTTTGAGTGATGTACATGCGTACCACCTCCGCATCGTAATGTCGTTTTTTCGGCACATTCTTTTCTGGCGGTCCTGTCGTCTTTGTGGTCTTGGCGGGGCTGGCACTACGAGAAATCCGAGTTATGGCACGGACCTTGGAACTGGGTGGCACCACCTTGCTGCTGCCCTCTTCTAACTGCAGGTCATCTAAGATGCCGCGTATGTCAGTTGAGAGCTGGTCAGTATTGGGAGTTGTTCCTCTAGCTCCCCCTTCTGGTCTGGAGGATGCTGCTGGATCCACCGGAAGAACGTGATCGCGAGGTCTTCCCTCACTTTTGAGCCTTGGACGTTGGTTCCGATCCGGTCGAGAATCAGAGGTGGAGCGAGGGACAGGGTCTGCAGGAAAAGATGGTTGAAAGAGAGGTAAAGACAAATTAAACAACAAAACTCTGCATGTACTGGACTGTGTGTATGGTTGCCACCCAGTTGCTACCCAGTTGCTATTGGCCACCTCATTTTTGTAAACATTTCTCTGATTGGCTGCTCTACATACTAACATCCGCACCATCTATCACCTGTAATCATTACATTATCATTACTACAGCCTCTGTGACATTCTCTCAACTATAATTAATAAATAAACAATTAAATACATCTTTTCTAAATTCAAAACTGTACTTGCAAACAATGCAAAATCAACAGAGTCATCCGAGCACAATTAGTTGTGCCACAGGCTGTCACTTTATACATCTGGACTGGAACAACATTTCCTTCAGTGGCTGCTTGCATATAATGTTTAAATCAATAAAGCATCCAGTATTTCCGCCTCTGCAGATCAATAAATCAGTAATGGGGTAACGGTATAACGCTGAGCCCTGCATGTGGGGAGGAAATCAGGTCGGCTCGCTCTGTGCACTGAAGCAGAATGACTCCAGTCGAAACCTGTTCATTACGGTCACTAAGCTGCAAAGTTTTCAAACGTGAGAGGCTTTCTAAAGCTTTATTTATTAACAGATGTGACACTGGGCCAGAGGCTGCAGCAACACTGTACTACAGCAAATAAGCACAACGCAACACATGCGATATTGAATAGCTTGCATTAAATGCATTTAAAACACATTAACGCATTAACACATGTCATGACAACAGCATTTTGTTTTTGGGATTTGGCTGAGCGCAAGAGTTGGCAGATCTCCCTGGCAGATCTCCCTTACTACTTACAACTTACCTGTGCCCAACTGCCCCCGAGGCTTGCTGCGTATCTGCGGCGCCGATCCGAGCATCATCTTCACTAGCTTCTGTCCATCTCGCCATGTGGACGTGCTGATCGCTATGGAGACAGATTACACAGATGCCTTGTGAATACAGTTGTTCCCAGAATTAATTTATATTTTAATACAGGTGACAGAATGTAAACTATGTCAAAAGTAACTAAAAATGATGCGACGGAAGAGACAATTTTAATCACATCAATACAGATTTTAAAAGACACCAATGGTCCTTCAGAGAAGAAAGCAGGTTGCATTTAATGCACGCACACACATCTCCCTAGCTGTCAGTGAGACTGCAGTGATGCATCGCGCATTCCTACGACAGTGGTGCAGCAACCACGGTTAATCTGCATGCTAGACATTCTAGAAATTTCTGCAGGCATAAGAGACTCATCAGAAATGTAAACGCGAGACTGGCAGGTCAAGAGAGGCTGACACAGAGTTGCCAGTAAATCAGCACAGTTAGTGTGTGTGTGTGTTTAGTGAAATCTTTGCACATTCTTGAATGCAAATGATCAGGTAACGTCAGTAAAACGACAAGTGTCTATTTAACTTCATTTCAATATTGTTTGCTTAAATAAGCTACAGTTGTGTGTATGAGAACTCAGACCTGTTTTGGCAGCAGAGTCTGGGGCTGAGGAGGATCTGTGAACTTTCCTCACAGGTTTGGATGGTTTCTTCTCTCTCGACCTCTCTCGCTCTGCATGCCTCTGCTTTGGTTTTGTGCTGTCAGCTGTGAGGAGATCGGAGAAGATTGAAAGAGGACAAACTGAAAATAATTGTTTAAAGAAACTGATGCAATCCCATAAAGCAACCTAAAGGAACCCGTGGTTCTGGTTTAAAAAATGCTTTTGGATCGTTCCGCAATGTGTTTTTTAATTTTGGATGCACAAACATTTACACTATTCAAGTAGAAATACATGAATACGTAGATTATTTTAGCTGCATTTACTGATCTAATTATACATATACACTTGGCAGTTGCTTTTTTTCCGAAGTGTGTTAAGCGTATATATTTTATCAGTGAACCGTCTTCCTTGGGAATCAAACCCACACCTTGGTGTTGCAAGCACTATGCACTAACAGTCAAGCTACAGAGAACCTGCTCATGCTATCTGGCTCTACAGAGGAAAACAGAGCAGTAAAATCAATGAATAAAGACTTTAAATCTGCTTTAATGAAACACCCCATTTATAACAAAAGCGATGGGCATGAAATAAAGAGGAAGACATTTATCTTCATGGCACCGCCGGTTTAAGTGCATGTGTACCGGTGAGCTGCTGTGTCAGGTCTTTGTATATTTCCCGGCTTAAGTTGTGGAACTGCTCTGCTGCCCACACTTTTCCATCAGGTGTGCGGATCTTAGTCTCACTGGTGTTAAATCCTGCAGGACAAGAGATAAAAAAACAGAGGTTCCTCTCAGTCGACGACCTCATAAAACATACCTGAGACAAAAGCACCAGTTACCTTACAATACATTTATGACAGGCACACGGTGCTAACTGAGCCTGAGGTTGTCTTGCTACAATAGTGATTGTTCTAAGTTTGCCCCTCATGGGGTATTTCATTTACCTATCTGTCACATTTCAGTTTATAGCCTAGATCGTTACACTCATTATAATAGATCGTTATGGGCTCATCCTTCCTCTCTAGAGTGGGCTCACCTTTATAAATGGGTGCCGGAGGAGCTTGGGCTACTTTCCGAACTTTAACCTTTGGAACTGTGGTACTCTGTCCTGCTTCTCCAAATCCCACTGGCTGCTCGAGATATCCCAGGAGCTTCCTGCGATCCGAAGTTTCTTCAAGATGTTCCCTCTGCCTGCGGATCCTTTCCTTCAGCTTCTCCAATTTCTCATTGGGTTGCTGTCGCCGCAGGTTCTCCAACCGCTGTGAGGTGGAAACCGAACCCGGGCTGGACCATGAGGAAGTGTGAGACGTCTCAGCCTGCAGGTGCGTTTTGGGCTTGACCTCTGACCCCAACAGGGCCAGGTCTGGCTGGTGAAGACTGCTGAGAGCAGACAGGTTGTGGAGGTAGTGTACAGATGTGCCATCTACAGCTGAGAAGCGCGTGCCGTCCAGATCTGCAGTCTGCATGTCTTGGGTGTCACCCTGATATACCGGTTGGCTCAGAGTGAAGAGTGGGTGAGAGACGCCCATGTCTGACATCAGGGCGTCTGATTCAGACGCTTCCCTACACACACAAGACAAATTGAGTTCACACTGAAGAGTGCTTGAGAGGATTTCTAAGAGAAAATCAACAGAAAAAGACAGCAGCTCAAGAAGGACTGAAGTCTGCATGTCTGAACGATATGAAGAAGCAGAAGTGTTGCATCCTGGTTTAAAATGTCTTGATCTGGATTTGCTGATCAGGATTAAATGTGCACATCACCTTCTAGTACAAATCCTGAACTCATGAACCTCAGCACACTTCACAGCCTGTTCAGAACACAAGTTCCTTCAACTGCAGCATGTTTATAATCATTCAGACAGCAGATCAGATAACCAAATAAAGAACCAGTGTTACAGACAAACTCTGCTGTTTGCTATGAGCAGACATGATCTAGAACCCTATAAACTCACTGTGGTGGAACAAAATGTCATGTTTTTAAATGTTGATTATGCCTGTGGTGTTTTTAATATATGCAAATGCATAAGTCAACCCCGTTGGAGTTTCTTCTTAAAACTGTAGTTTACCACAGACACGCTTTTTAAAACAGCCTGTTTTCTACATCACAAACACGAAAACAATTATGTCAACTAATAGACAGAGTGGATCAGTGGAGGCGGGGCCTAATTTGCGTATCCTTGAACATGTGAATAATAAATGAAGCAGGGGTGTAGAGTTACACTCAAGCTATTTTTAGGCATGAAGAAGTAATTTTCACTGAAAGTATTTAATATGTCGTTCTAATGGTTAAAGAGGAGTTATAAGAGATAAAACAATCAAACTACAGGGTGACTTTAATACGTTTTTGACGTTCACCTGTATGAAGCGAGTGGTTCTCTGAACTCCACAGCACCGGGTCTCTCTGTGTTGTTGTCCAGTGTGCTGTTCCTTAAGGGACTGTGGGAACTTTTGTCTGGACTGCACCTGGTTCTGGATTTTGACCCACTTTCCCCCACATGACACCTATCTGTAGTAAATACATTTTGTTTTTCATTTTTAATAGGTTTAACTATTGCTGACATGATAAAAGCTTTACCGTCGCAAAACAGGGTAAGAAGCTCATATTGAATGTTACCTGTCAATAATTGATTTTTGCTTTTTTGTTACCAGAAGAAGTTATGATTACAGCTTTGATATGTTCAAACCTAAAGCAAATCATTTTACAATACTTACATTATTACATCATAAATATGTATCATAAAAGTGATTATTAAATACATTGTGCTGCGTTGATAGTGCTTTGGTCTGAAGCTTCTGACTAAGGGAAGTAAATGAATGCACACAGAGGGGAACTTGAAGATGTGTCTGTCTCACCTCTGCGGCTTGTTTTCCGTCTGCTGCTACCAGCTGCTTTCTTTGTGTCCAGCACTGAATCCAGAAGCACTCCTGTACCTGGTGCTGCCTCCAGATGATTCTCAATGTGTCGTAACTAAGTCAAGATCACAGTTACAGACACACTCATGTGATTAATGCTACACACACCAAACACACAGGCTGCAGCAGATTTAAAGTCAGGGTACACAATCTTTTCCAGAAACATTGTTTGTTACACTGGTTTAAAGTCTCACATCCTGACAGCAATATATTAAGTCCGAATACAATGATTGGACGTTATACTTGCCTGTCAAACTATGTATGTGTTCATGTGTATTGGAGGAGGCGTGGCTTTGTAGAGCACTCTGAAAGAAGGGCAGGATCTTACGCTTTCAAAGCTAGCTTGCTATTGCTAGCATCTACAAAATTACCTACCCTACCTTTAAAACAGTTTGACTCATGAATCTCAGAAGTTTGTTGCAGTCTAGATCCTTGTGATGTGTTATCACCCAGAACCCAAAAAACATATCGAGAAATACTCACAGCAGCTTTAGTCTGGTTTAGACTATTCCAGGCATTTGAGATCTCTGATGAGAGACAAACATTAACATAAGCAATCGTGTAGACAGCTTACATAAGGCGCTCATGTTGATGCTGGAAGTATAAGATGTGTAGCTGGACAAACCTCTGCTGTTGTCCTGCCCAGTGAGGTCAGTCGGCCCCGCCTCGCCTCGCAAGCGACTCCACATCGCTATGCCAACCTGAGAGGAAGAAAGAAAAACTGACCATGTAAGACAGCCAATTATCTGCTGTCAGACACGTTTCCTCTGACAGTGGCTTGTTGCCTAGACTTGGACCTTATGTGGTTCTGAAACACACAACTTCACAGTACTCAACTGATTCCTTGACTGTCATTTCGAAGGAGACTTTATATCTGACCAGATGACAAGTTTAACTGGTTAGTGAGTCAGACAGATCAGCAGAAACCTGCAGCCACAGATCTGAGCAAGACTTTAACTACACTAATAATACTTTAAATGTGCAATCCGTAAATTATGCCTCTCTACTGCCATTTGTTTGAAAGACAAAATTGCAGGAAACATGCAGTTTTTAAATATGGATAGGTTTAAATTCTAAACAACTAGTACCCAGACATGTGATATAGTAGCCAGATCTTCTTTCTGTTTACAGAGTTTCCTACAATATCGTCCGGATAGCTCAGCTTATATATCATACCAAATAAATACCGTCGCAAATCAGGTTAAAGACTGATCTGTCATGTACTTTATCACTTACTGATTTTTTTTTAAGATGCTGATTGCAAATGAAAGGAACACAAGCTTAAGGTCATTTCAGTGATGTTTTTATAAAAACTGAGACTAAAAAGACTCCTAAAACTAAACTACTTCAGGCGATGGCACATAATGATGTATCTGTTGAATCGCTCACAGGCCAGACATGTGATGGTCACCGAGCTTCTCTAGATGTTCCAGTGACCCCATCTTGCTTCAAGCAGTACCATTATAGCACCAGTACACACCTCTGTACATCTTCAGAGTGTGACACAGAGAAGATTCAGTAGATCATTCTAGCTTAAAGACAATGTCTGTAGAGACAGTGATGCTGACAAATGCACAAAGCATTCCAAAGGGACACTGAAATCTGCTTAACCTTCATAAATTAATTTAATAATTCATACCCAGCATAACTTTAAGGTTTGCATGCATATTTAATAATGAGTAAACTTCAGATCTATACTAAGAGCAGAGGTGAACGGTCATTAAAACAGGTATGACCGCTTTCTAGCAGCAGTGAGAAACTGCATGCGTCTAGCATAAACGAAAACAACATTACACAAGATCGCTTCATTACTCTTTTTCAAATCCTGCGTTGTTTTATGACAGCTCCTGTTGCCTTACAAAAGTCACGATTGTGTCTGAGGCAGAGTGTCGTGTTCTGCATGTCACACATCATAACAGTTTATTCATAAGCAGGGCCACAGAGAATTATCATGGAAAGATTTGCAAATTTCTAAAAAAAAAAAAACATTTTTTAGCTTTCCATGATGTTGTGTATTCCCAGCTAACAGTTTTAGGTTTTAAGAATGTTTCCCTAACGTTTGTGGTATTAATGTCACTGCTTTGTTGTAACAACCTCATTTAAGCATTTTTTATTTTCATTTTTTAACTTTGTAAAATGTTCTACTAACTACTTAGAAATAACATTCTACTAATGTTACTAC
>JAZGTJ010009804.1:0-18890 GCA_036877575.1 Botia almorhae
TCCATTTTAAAATGGATATATTCAGTCCTGGGTGCTGATTGGCTAATGCAGTGGTTAAGCTAATATACAAAAATAGACAATATAATGACAGCTTACACACACAGCAAACACATACAACACAACTCAATTTAAATATAAGGCATGTTATCTTCTTTTAAAAAGAATGACATTGTATTTGCATAATAAAATAAAGATTCTATAAAAATTTGTGTCCTAAATATTTTCAATGATGTATCTAATATATTGAATGGATTGCAACTGCCTTCAGCCGTGACACTTTAAAAGTTACCCATCAGATTCATGTTTAGGTGTTCAATCTTATACAAATAACACTGTGGTTTTAATGAAAATACTTAGAGTACTTTCAAACAAGACTTGTTTTCTAATTGTTTTAGTAGAACAGTGGAAAAAGTGTCGTGCTTAAAGCATTTTCTAAAGGATTCATGCTGAGAAAACCCAGCTGGAAATGGAGGGCTTGTTAAAAACCAGTTTGGGTTATTAGCTGTGCCCTTCCCCATGCAATGAGAACTATGCTAAGATGTTTGGCAGAATAATGTATCATGTCTTGAACTGGAGCATTCGTAACATGTGTTACCAATTTAAGGGAAACATTCGAAAATCATCCATGGCCCTGAATACAAATGAGCTTTGCGCTCTAATGGTGAAATAAACAAACATGCCGTAATCATTAATGTAATTGTTGTCCAAAATTGCATTGCGTGGTGAATAATATATGATAATGCGAATGTGGTGGAAACTGCTATGCAGCTATAGTGATACCATATCCTACCATGTCTTGTGAGAAAAAACAAAAAAGTCATTGAGTCATTGTTACAGGACAGTTGTTGGATACACAACCATAGTTTAGTGGCAACTGTTTGTAATGTGTCTTGATATGTGTAGTGTGTCTTGTTATCTTGACAACCATATTGTTATGTAGCTACAACATTCAGGTTCCAGTTCCAGTTAAAAGTTCCTTGTCATGTTTTGCCTGAGACCTTAAAAAAGATTTTGCAACAGGAGTTTAATCATTTGACTGTAAGTCAATATCATTTGTGTCTGTTTAATATAACATATTGTCAAGGCGATTGCACTTTTTGATTTCTGAGAAACACATCTTTAAAGGTGATGTTAAAACATTTTATCCAAGGAACAAATTCTTTCAATTGTCTGGTTTTGAGACTGCTCTGATGTGCACAACAGAATATTAGGGACTCTTTTGGAGCCAGCATTGTGAAGATTGCAACATATTTAAAGAGACCGTAACAGTGTAGTCCAAATACAGCAGGCAAGAGAAGTCTACTGGATACCCCATTCGCTAAAATAATAGATAGAGAGCCAATTTATTTTTATGACCAATAAAAGGAAATAAGTGTCGGAGCTAAAGCACCGTGGTAAGTAAAATTTCTTTTGGTTAGTTTTGTTTTAATTTAGGGTCAGATGTCAAACTTATGTAATATATTTATAATAATATATTAATGTGGTTCATAATGTGGTTCTGTTTTAAAAGCCTTCAGTTTACGCCTGGATATGCGACAAAAAGTGCCCGTCTACTATAAATACCGACCGTGTATTTGTATTCCGTTGCCCTTGACAAATCATCTGCTAACATGAGCTGAAACATTACACTCTATTTGCAATATTACGCGAAATGAGCAAAAACAGTAACACTTTACAATACAGTTCCCTTTGTTAACATTAAAACTTACAAGTAATCAAATGGAATCTTACTGTAAAGTGTTATCACATGTGTAATTCGTATTAATTAAATGCCTATACAAATTCATAAAATAAAAACATTGTAGCATTTGCAAAATGTATAAACTGTATATTAAGTCACCAAACTTCAACAGCATTATCATTCTTAGGTCAAGGTTATTAAGAAAACGCTGAAATAAAAAAGTCTAGCCATCCATTTGTTTCCAGTCACTGTGGACAAAGTAGACGACCTTGGCACAAGGGCACAGCAATGTGAGCAATGAGCGCTTGTGTCTCCTGTTACTTTAGAGATTCCGGCAGTCCATCACTGTCATAAGCTCATTATTGATTTGAGTGGTTTCTGTGTGATCTGTGCGCAAACTAGCCTGTAAATCCTTTAGTGCTACAATGCTACACTCTCCCTATAAAGTAGGGAACATTAATCAAGTACAGTAGGTCACTGATATATTTAATTGGTGGAATGCAATTAAACATCAACAGTGGTATAAAGTGCCAGGGTGAAAGTCATGATGGCTTTTCCGTCCTAACCCTTCAAACATAGCCTCAAGCTTTATATAAACAGCAGCAGGAAATTGCTGCAAATTATGCACACCAGTGTGGCCAGATCTGCCATTTCCCACTGCCACAGAAGGCAACATCCCCCCCAGTCCTGTGCAAATCTTCCTGCTGCTGCTCTGTTAGTGAATAAGTCCCCCCGCTATTCTGCAACCTTTAACTTACCCGCCCAACCATCACCGCAAAAGTCTGTTTAATTAGGCTTCATCTCTGGGGGCCCGGAGCTCAGCGTAACCCCAACGAGTCCTGCTGTTCCTCCTCTGAACAAACCTTGAGGCATGTTTGTTTTTCTCTGATTGACTTGTTATGCCATAATTATCACACAGTGCCTTGGTGCCTCCGTCAGTTTTCTCATTTGCTTGCTCATTTCAGTTCACATTTACTGTGCAGTTAAGATAACATTAAGGAGCCCAGATGAATCCAGAGTACAGTGTGGAATGTACATTTTCGTCGTCTGTGCTCATTAGCCTTAAATTTATCAGTACAACAGTGCGTGTCATTCGTGTTGGTCACTTGTGCATGTAGCTCACATGGGAAAACCAAATAGGATTTTATTGAAATGCTTTAAACAAATGTTGTTTGTTGTAAGCGCTGTAAGCTATCTGGAACTTAGACTTAGCCACTTAACTTTGACACGCCACCCACCAAAAACGTTGTAATCAGAGACGGCACAAGAGAGCAGCAGTGTGTCATCTCTATGTCATGTGTAAGACAAATTACAAAAGCTCTAACAGTGACCTTAACATAAGCTAGGCCATGCATAGGTCAGCTCAGCTTCCTGTTTTCTATATATGGGCGTATGGGTGTTTTCTCTGTACTATTTCATAATCATGGAATGATATGGAATAGAGCATGATGATAATTTAGTCTACCAGAGATCCTTTACTTTATATTTTGCATCTGAACCGTGCACACCATGTGCAACCACTGAAGAGAGAGACGGTACAGGAAATGTCCATGTGATGCATTTCAACACTGTCGCATCACAACCAATCAGCACCTGAAGTCACAAAGCAGAAGAACCGAGCCTTGTTTCCTTACGTCTGTATTTGTGTAATTATGAGCCTGTGCTTCTTATCTGCAGCATTTCCTGCCAATTCTAGTCAAGTCCACCTGAAATTATAAGATCACATGATGAATATATTGAGAATTGGCTGGTTTTGAATCTGTCCACAGGATGAAATGTGGATTGTTATGCATTGTTCTGAGATGGGTATATTGTGATAATTCATTTACTGGTATGTTGAGGTAAGGTTACAGTCCAGTGTGTACAGGCTAAATCAATGAAAGTGTCTTGGTTTCTCTGGGCATGTACGGCAGTTATCAATGGCAAAAAACCCAGAGAGATCAAAGAGCAATGCATGCTCACTCCCCCCGTCCTCTCTAAATGTAGATGGGAGGTTTTTGAAAATGCATTGCCTTTGAAGGGTATTGTTACCTGGGTTACCATTTTCTTTCTTTGTACAGCATTTTGGGATTTAGTTTGGCATGGAGGTGACGTTCAGCAAAGGATGAATAAAGAAGTTGGAAAGAGGGAAATGAAAAGCATGACGCTGTAACATTGGACTAGTTCAGGGCTGTGATAGCCTTCACAGATTCATTATTTTTAAACAATATTTAAATATCAAGGACTAAAACAGGCTGTGGACTGATTAGAATTGTATATATTTTGTATATACTATGTATATACAACTATAACTATGTATAACTTTTCTCTAAGCCTGATCAGGTAGTCACACAAAATAGTAAATCTTTAAGAATGCATTTCTCATGTGGTCTTTGTTTCCTATATACGCTAATGACCGAGCAGATATCAAAGGCTAGTTCATCTAAAATATATGCTTTCATCTAATGTGATTACATTTAAATGCACACAGATGGAACAATAGCAAAGGGCTGTTGTGATAAAACACATTACATTGCTCTTTGATTAACATGAATATATTTCCGTCTTCGAGCAGAGCACATGCTGTGTTGATGATTCCATTTTAAACAGCAATTTCACCAGCAATCTTTAAAGCAATTCCACCTCAGAGATGCCACCGCTGATGATTTTTAATATTAATGTGTTATTTTGCACGATGCTGCATTGATTCTGCTGTTTAATCTAGAGTGTTTTCAAGGTGCTGAAGCAGATATCTCCCAGTGGTAATCTAGAATGGGCGTGAGTTGAAACGGCAGCCTAGGGCGATGTTCATCGACTGAGAGACGCTCGCAGGCAAGACGCATTATTTGACTTTCCTCTGGTGTAAATGCCTTCAGCTCGAATGAACACAACACACTGTGCCTGACAATTCATTGCCCTAAGGAGATTACATTTATTAGCTCGGCCTCCTTATTTGCTGAAATTAATACTGATTTAAACAAAAGCCAAGACGGTTAAGAAATTACCTCGCAAATTATCAGAGAGCGACAAATGCATTCTGCGTGTTTTTTTGGCTGTCTTTCTCATCCGGCCCTGATACAGCGCCTTGATATTTATTGTTGCGACAATGATCTGTCTTCCACAGAAGCAAATTTGTCACCATAGAAAAATAATATCTACAGCTTATGTTCGCTATGGTGAGATAAAAGGCAACATGAAAATATAGCCTCATCTTTTCAAATAAAGCAGAGCAAAGCAGTACGAGTCACAAGGAAAGCTTAAATTACTCTTCAGGTTTGGAGAGCAATTCAATAGGAAGTGAATCAATCTCAGGATGAATTGTCTCACCACATCCTGAGCAGCAGACACCTGATCCAGCCAGAGGAGAGGCTGCAGTAATGTTCTGCTAATACCGTCAACACAAGACAGCTGCGCATCACCATCCACTCACACTGTCACACTGCGGGAACCGCGAGCTGCATTGAGCTCCAATGGGCTTTTAAGGTCCATTTATGTACAGTTCTTTATTACTGAATACACTGAGGAGCGAGTCTGTTAGAACCATTGTGTAAGAAGAGCAGAACAATCACGTACTGTAATGTATTCCCTTGAAATGTGACATCAACATCAATGCTTAACTTTAAATGACATACTGTATAGATATGTCTAACTATAATATGTATGACTGTAAGCTGCTTAATAGATTATTATTGTACTTGTTTTAATAGCTATCCAGTGAAATCTATCAATGAAGGCTATCCAACCCCTTAACAGGATGGCCAAACCCTAAGTAAAGTCATACAACAGACCTAATTTTGCATGTAAGCAACTTCAGGGGTCCTCACCCCTTAAGTAGGGTTAAGTAAAATAACACAGACTGAATCAGACTGAACATTTTTTTTTAATTGTTCTTTTGTAAACTGATTGCAAATTCATCATACTCTGGCGAAAGAAATTGGGAATCCCCTGGCAGGACCAAAGCAGTGAATCACTGTATGTTTCTTTCATTTGTTTAAATGTAATTTTAAACCGTATAGCCTACATGCTATAGTCTTTATAACTAAAGACAAAGACGTTTTTATCTCGCTGTCACTTGTTGTTTTCTGCTTGTTTGTTCTTAATTGAACTTGACATTTAATGCAATATTCTGTGTACACAGATGCCTCAAAATGCCCACGAGCTCTACAAACAGCACCATGCAGCATAACTATAACCTAACACACTGCCAAAACCATATTTGGCGGGGCCAAAGAGTCCAAGCCAACCGTAGTTGTTTTTATTCCTGCATTTGAAACAACGATTGTTGTCAAAAACTTTTTGTGTCCAAACCATTCTGAGTCACATTCACTGATGAAGTAGCGTGTAAACTTTTCGCTTTATTTTCTCTCAAGCGTTGATACCATGTGGTATTATCTTACACGAAATAGATTTGAAAGGTATTTAACAGCTGGTTTATATCATCTTTTACATGTAATGTAAAAAATATGATTTGAGTTGAAACCAGACTGCATGTGTCAATCGAGCTTGTCTTATTTTCCAATTGAGTTGTCAGTATTCAAAAGCACTTCTTTCTCCAACAAAAATTCTTTTGCCAAGTGGATTGTAACACAAGTAATACAGTTGCACATGAAAGAAATCAAACTCACAGACCTCAAATCAAACATCTTCAATCACTTCACAATATAATGTTTGATTAAAAACAATGATTTGTATATTCTGTTGTAAAATGTCGAGTGGGTTGTTGCGTTTGCCATTTTTAATGTTCATGCTAAGAGGTTTGTTGAAAATAAGTCTTCATTTTGAGCTCCATCATGTGAAAATGGCTCTGGTCTGTAGTGGTTAGAGAATTACATTCGCAGACAGCAGTAAAGAAAACACAAAGACCACAATTACGCTATTGAGATATGCGTTTGCCTCTCTCTCCCTTTAATCTCTTCAGATTGAACACCAGACAGCCCTTCCACCTACACGTTAGATTTCCAGCACAGGAAATGACATAGAACAGACGACCATTATGACTTTACTGCTGTTCATCCAATTACATTACAAGACACTGACGAGCTTCTATGTTGTCAGCAGTACATGTGAGATCTGCGATTTCAACTTGTGTTTTCATGTTGTGTGCAATTATATCAATATGAAAGAATCTATGTGTACAAACAAGCTTGTGAGGCATTGCTACATTAACTGAGGTTAGATTGTATTGTAGAGGAAGAATAAACGATGGCTCCCTCCGTAGGGACGCTATGAGTATCTCCAGATAGCAGGCTGGGTTGATATAAAGCTTTATGAAATGTCATTTGTCACCTTGCCTCCGTGCACACTCCTCTTCAGACCTGTGCTTCTGTGCCTGGCTGGACAGAAGATAGGTCTTAAAAACGATGGGCCTTGTCATGGAAACGGAAGGAAGCTTAAATGAAAATGCGGCGCTCTCCTCTTCTCTTGAAGATATAATTTATTTGGTTACCCTGGAGCGGTGATTGTAATAGCATCTAAAAGAGAATAATAATGAATGTAGTCGAGGTGGAAGAGCAACCTGCTTTTTAGCAATAAGCGCATGACACGTGTGGTTTTCAAATCTAATTGTACCTTTGAGAAGAGTTCGCAAGCCTTTTTTAATGTATCCTTTGCTTCCGTTGCTGTGTGTGTTTTAAGTCACATCTGGATATGCTGTTTTGACCATTATACACCGACATGTGCAATGTGTCAGTCGAATGCCACAAGTTTCAGTGTGTACTCGCTCCCGCCACGCTAATTTCGAACTCCCATGAGAGGTTTGCATTTGGGAAATGAAAAGATGAGCTCTGTGTTCTTATTGTGCATTGGGCATAAATTCCTCACGGTATGTGAAACAGCCAGCATCTCAGTGCACATACAGGAAAAATAGGTCACATCAGGAGGAATTCCAGGGCTCCTCATTCCATAAAGCAGTTGTAGTCATGGTAGAAGTGTAATGCAATAAGAGGTACATCAAAAAAGTAAATAACTTTGGGAGCCCCAAGAGAACAATGCAAAATTCTGAGTCATGGGCTGAAAATGTGTGAACCGCATAGAGTGTTTTTCCCAGCAACAAATTAAGATGAGTTGCATACCAAAATAGACATAGCATTGAGATTCAGGCCGAGGATTAATGTGGTTTGGGGAAAATATCCCGGATCATATTATTGAGTTATGAGGATGCCATTCTAAGGTGGGCAACTGAAACCTTTATGAGAAGAAATTCAATTTAAATAACATTTTGCTAGTAAATAACATGTATATATACTCATGAAGTTTCCGCAAAACAACATAAGTATGCAATTTATGTTGGCAGGTAGTAACACTCCCGCATGGACTGCCTGCACTGATTTGGGTGGGCACTGCTCGCCTTTGTCCACCCATATCTACACCCCTGAGTAAGTTTTAAATGTGTGTTGGCATCATAAACCAGCCCATCCCGTGTTTATTTTGCAGGAGGAAGTGTTTCTTAAACTCTAATTGAAGATAACACGCATGCCAAACCTGTCTGTTTAGTAGGTAATCGTCCTTAGCTTAGCAGCTCATGTAAATGGCATTATCTTCATAAGCTATGTAACAGCTCTTAGTTATGTAAGGTGCTTGTCTCTTAATCATGAGCCTCTTTTCTATAGTTTCCAGTGTTAAACAACTCAAAATAGATGCAATATAATAATTTAAGCCTTTAATTTAAGTAGGTTGTAAATTTTATATACATCTAAAGTACTCTTGACTCCTGCTTCCTGCCTTATGGGCATCTACATTCACATACATTCGAGGACTCCAGCAGGTACCCAACCACCCATCAGCACACACCCTTCAGAATACATGGCGAGCATGGATGTCTGTTTCAGTGTTAAGTGTTTCTTCCCTCCTGTTGAAAGTGAGCCTTGTGCCCCTGAGGATTTTCTCCAGTCAGCCCTGTTAATAAATAAATGACTTCAGGATCTCTCCACTGCACACTTGACACTGTTTTGCACTCCAGTTCTAGATTCACTTCTGTGGTTAACATAGAACGCAGGTCTAATTTCACAACCCGCTGTGGTGAATTGACTTTAATCCTTTAAAATCTAGCTAAAGATATTTGAAGTTTTGTAAAAGAGTAACATTCAAACCATTACAATATGGGAATGTTGGAGGAGACGTCTTGCATTATATGGGTAAATATAACGTTTGGAGAAGTGACTAACAATGTAACATGCAAATCAAAATACATATGTAGAATAAAAGAGAATATATTTAAGTGAGAGTTTATTAGTATTTTTTAAAATTCTAGCAGAACAGTTTCTGATCACCGTACATATCTATTCAAATCTACTCATTAATTTTACATTTTGTACCTGTTTCTTTTCTATATGACTTAGTGTGTGCAAGTGAAAGCGCCAGCTTCGGCCACACCTCTGTGTAACACATTTTTGTGTCAACAGGTGACGGTTCTGTTTTTGTTGGGTGCTAGCTAAGCAAAAGTTTGTGGTTGCTAGGTACACGTAGGTTCTCACCACAGGCCTGTCCAATCAAAAGTTTAGATTTGTTTGTGTTGCTGTAGCAACATTATGTCCAAACATGACCACCTATTTTTACTAAAAAAATAAGTCGGCAGTTAATCAAGAGTGTTTGTTCATTGAAGGGGGCCATTTATTTTTGTACAAACAAAATTTGTGACCCAGTGTTTTAATGTCTAGCATGTACACACGGCAGAATTAACCACAGGCTTGAACATATTCCAGCTGATCACAGGTAAAGCCTTGTTCTTAGTTGGTCTTGTTTTACCTATTCACAAAAGACTATCAAAACCAATGCAATGGTACTGCATCATTTCCCTTTGAAGGCATGAATTGAATTAGAATATTCCCACGCATTGCGCGCACTGTATAAACAGACAATGGGGAAAAGTTCAAACATTCCTCTAAAATTTAAACAAGCACCTTTCAAGCTCTTTCATCAGAATCTGTTCTTATGCCAAGTTAATCAGGTCCAGACAGGATCTGCAGACCGTTTCAGTCATTTTAAAGGAAAGTCAATGATAAATATATATAAAACATGGAAAAATATATCTAAAAGGAACAATACGGGATAATGCACGCTCCATATTATATGCAATATATAAGTATGTGTCCATTAGATCAATTAAATTCTTAAATTTGAATCAATATGAATTAAAATACAAATAATGAAAAAACAATTAATATCCTTAAACTGTTTAGTGTTAATTTATATCCAAGCTTTTCAGTGTGGTCCTAATCATTTATAGATAAACATAGTATAAGACTGTGAGTAAGTATGAGACTAATGGCTGCGTAAAGTGCACAGTATTTGGTGGGATGTATGTGCACTACAGTGAAATAGTAAGTGCTTTTGAGTCTAGTGGTACTTGTTTTTACAATGTGCAACAATTGTAACAATTGTACAATTGCTTTCCAAAACGTGAGGGATAAAACCATTTTTGGCTATAGTAGCTATATATATAGTAGCTATAGCTATATTGTGGTCTTGAATGATGTATTAGATTTCATTGTAAATGTACTAGGCAAAAGTAACTAGGCAATAAAAATTATTAGTACTATAGAGCTTGTAGTATCACTGGAGTCATGATGAAAACAGTGTTTAAATAGCTGATAGTAAATAGGATTTCATATTTCCCTCATTGAAAGTACAAGCATCAGTCGCGAGAGGTTCTCAGCAATATCCCAAACAACTTCCTTCAGAAGACTGTACGTTGCATCCCGGGTTGATGCCACCAGTTCTTACGTCGAAATTTAAAGATTTTCTTTCATTGTCCTATGTAATTCAATTTGTTTCAATAAATTTGTTTTAGAAATATGGACTTTATTTCCCATTTTATAAAGCTTAGTTACTTTTCACCCACCCTGTATACATTAAACATCACTACTGTAAAGTAAATACTGTCTTTCTTAAATAGACTAAACAAAGGTTTGTCAAAAGTGTTAGACTCATATTAAAACGTTGCCTAATAGTATTATATGTATTTGTTTTAAACCTGTTAGTTCTGGAAAATCCTATGAGATTATACAGGTTAGTGCACCTGCTGAATTAATATTCCATTCACATTCATGGTTGCATTACTGTGTGAGTAAACTCCACATAATAATGCCTCCTGGAGTTGTATGCTGCTGAAATCCAAAACAATGCATTTTACTCTTGCTGCAAAGCCCATCAAATAAGCATCAAATAAGCATCAGCATTGGAATTTAATGACCCAAACAAACTGGTATGGGCTTTATTGTCAACATATATGCTGTGTAATTAAAAATTTGGCCCTGAGGTCACAGACCTTACACAAGGTTCACTATTTTACCCCCTCCTGCTGACGATTCTCAGCACAACATGAGAATACAAAAGAATATATATATATATATATATATATATATATATATATATACAAACTTGTTTTTATGCCTTATGGGGACTTTCCATAGCAATTTTACTATGGTACAAACTGTATATATTATATCCACTTAACCCAACCCTCACAGAAACCTTTTTGCTTTTTTACATTTAAAAAAAAGCATCATTTAGTATGTTTCATAATCAGTTTTCGCTGGCTTGTCCCCACAATGTAGGTGTGTGTGACTTTTACCATCCTTAAATATCATGCTACTTTTCGTTTACTGCTTGTCTAAGGCCTCTCCAGTAAGCTTCATTGTTTTCCTCACGTTGTAAGTCGCTTTGGATAAAAGCGTCTGCCAAATGCTTAAATGTAAATGTGGTTTCTCCATTTTCAACAGAATGAGCTAAGACAGAAAGTAGTTTGAATTGAAATTCAGTAGCTTTCAGATTGCTTGCAGCTGTTTCAGCAGTCATGGCTATAAGATAAGTAACATATTTCTGTATTCTTTTCTTCCCTCCTCCCTTGTTAATATTACATAGATACTTGGGAACTTTAATCTGGAACAATACTGTAATATTTATAGCAAACACAACAGTTGGACATCCTCGGTTATCTTCATTTACTAAGTATATAAGTGAGAAATTAATTTATGCTTTTAAAAAAAGAGAAAATAAAAGAACCTGAATTTTCTTTTAATCTGAAAAGATTGAATGTTTCTTATAGCATGACCGTAACTTTCATTTTGAACATTTGTCCTTTGTAAAGGTCAACGTGAAATTCATCTTGCACACTCTCATTGAAAGAAGGACCCAGTGAAAAAGGTGTTCATTGAGGTGCCTGACCCAAACAGAGTCAGGTCACACTGCAAAACTGCATTTCTGGAAATGTCAAATGTCCAGCACGTCTGACTGGGTGAAAAAAGATCTTAGAATTCAGTGAACTGCAGAACCTGTGGTGATTGTATCTTGAGCTAACAGAGACCGAGACTGAGTCTCCAGTGATTTGTGAATGTAACACTACAATTGTCAAACTCAATGTTATATTGTAATATTATGTTATATATGCTCCATCGGGCCCTTCATACAACACTGACCTTTTCAATATACAGATAAATAGTGATCCATCCGTCCATTCGGAAAACATAATTTTACTCCCTGTGTTGAGGCAAAGAACAAGCTCAATTGTGTTGTATAACGTGGCTATTTGAAATACACTTGGGGAACGAAGCGATTAAAAACAATGTCAGTATCTAGGATACATTTGGATCGGCGTTCCCTTCACAAAATGCTCTTCAGGGACGCAAAAACACTGTTTGGAATTTTATACACACAACAACTGACATTAGAAACCATGCCAGTTTTACATCTGGATATTTACTTTATACAAATTTATATAAACATTTGGTTTATATATTTCTATAGTTTAGATTCTTTTAGCTGAACGTCATTAGAGTTTTAGTCTTTGTAATGATGAATTGATATGATCCCACTTCTGGGCACCAAAGTGGTCATTTTTATTTTAAATTGCCTATGAAAATATGTTCCTAAAGTGCAAGCGGCCCAGACACTGACTCATCGCCACCTACCAAAGCACAAGGTCAGGCGAAGTTTTATGAAGATAGGGACGGCTGGTTTCATTCGATGATAATCACGTATGGGAACGACCCAAGGACATGATTTTACTCTTAAACCGTTCCATCTAAAATGCTTACGGTATAATTTTCAAGGTGAATTTAGACTGATGGCTCAATAATTTTTTAAACGTGTCTTTTTTTTTATTTTATAGCCAAAACAATAATGAACCGTTTGCTTTCAAAGTTAAGTACTATATAACTGTGTGACTATTTAGCGATATTTAACACGCAGCAAATCTTTTTAATGCTTTTGTCTTTACTAGTCTCAACATTGTATTCAAAACAATGATGGTGTTGTACAGGGCTCTGAGGTCTCCTTTACGACACTAAATTTAGATGAATGAAAGCTGTTAGCAGAGTCTGTTATGAAACAAAAGTAATCCCCATAGACTTCTACTATTCAACATCCCAAACCCAAAATCTCTTTTTCCCTTTCTAATATTTCAAGCCTGCATGGACAAGACCATTTATGTTGCCTACTTTTAGATTTTTTAATTAGACAAGATATTTATATCAGCTGCCTCAGAAAATCTGTTTAGGAGTAAAATAAGCATCATAAGTAAATATTCACAGTGGCACAATTGCAATTTTGCCTCTTTTTCAGGATTAGAAACACTAGAACAGAGATTCTAGTAACTAGAAGTGTAGTTACACGTTTTGTTTTCCAGAAGGAGTCAGAAAATAGAAATTAATAGAAATGAGTTTAATTTTTTTAATACTGTAGAAACATTAAAGGATCTTTTTAGTATGAATTAAATCAACAGCAGTAGCTTTTTTGTGGTAGTTCTGGTTCTCAAGTTCACCTCAGGATAATCTTCCATACAATTACCTTAAAGCTTTAATCTGTGCAATACTATACTTCAGGTTCTAAGCACTGAAGCTCAGGATCTTTAGTTGTTTTGGTCGGCCTGCCTGAAGGGAACAATCAATCAGTGGTTATATTCATTAGTCATACAGGGACAAAAGGGGAAGGAGTATTGGCTGGGAGTGGCTGAGTGATGGACTACAATAGCTAGAAACGACTTTTGGTTCAAGATCTTGAAAAAACTTTATGCAACAGCTACATATTCAGCCTGTTGCTGAGCTCTTAATATTTTTTCCCACAAATGAGTAGTTTTACTACTGAAATGATGTCATTATTATTATCTGTCTGCAGTCACTTCTGAGCATATGTATCATCTTCATTTTAGTTGTAATAATGAGGAAGATAACCTGTGCTGCTGACCTGTAAGTGTTAGAGCGGAAGCAGCAGTAGAAGTACTGAGAATGAGGACTAGTGCCACATATCACATACATAAACATTGTATTTTTAATAAAAATCAAGTTCAGTGCATTGTGTTGTGGGACATTGTGACCCATGCACTGTACACTGTGTACAGGCTACACATTTAGGAAAAAATGGCATATTTGTGCAGTACATATACTGCAGAAATAGCAAGAATACTGGAGCGTGTTCCTCCAGTATGATATTCAGAAAACAAACTGCACAAATTAGCATGCACACAAATGTTCTCCTCTAATTAGGTCAACAGTGCTCTTGTTGATTCATTTAAACCATAAAATATAGAAGTGTAATAATCTCTAAAAGTGGTTATGGCGTGATAATAATACAGACGTTCTAAAATGAACTGTTGGTCTTACGAAGAAAGCATTTTCTATTTACAACTATCTTGTGCACCTGTTTGCAATTACCTTGGCAGTCAAATGAATGCCACTTACAAATTTACATATTGGCAGTGACTAATGACTGGCAACACTTCTGATGCACAAATTCCATTAGTCAGATGCACTTATCTAAATCTATTGCATCAAATGTTTGTCAGAAACTGTGTTTATATTACTCTTTTAGCAGCAGTGGTGGGTTTTATAGCTCTGTCTCTTTCTAGCTGAAGCACATCTCCTCAGTGCCATTCTCTTTGAAACAGGCCTGTTTGAAGAAACTTCAAGGTGGCCATAGAGATCAAAAATGTAAGTGATTGTCTCTCTGGGTGAAGAGAGCGCTGGCTTGCTGTTATTCATAGTCCCCTCTGCTGGAGAGATGGATTGGAACAAGAAGCACTTTTCTCTCAGTTTTCCTGCTGTTGGCAGACCTCAGGCAAGACTCATCTATCCAGTGACCTTGGAGCAGGAGCTCTGAGGACGTGGGATTGCTGTGCCAAATCTGCTTGTTCATATGGGGCAGGTGCAAGTGTGTTTGTATGTGAACGTGGATTTCAGACCAGTTAACGGAACTCTCACTTATGGGACCAGTGCTGTTTTTATGCTTTTTATGCCTTAAAGCTCGTATCTGTAACTTTTGCCTCTCTACCGGGTGTTTAAAACAAAACTGAAGGTTACTTCATGCACATTTCATTATGTATGTTAAACTCTACTGAAGCCAAACTGACATATCCTGGGAAATCAGGCACAACAGCTTAAATAATAAATCATTATTATAAACTAGAAATTGGGGTAAGGTAAGGAGATCATTTTTAACACTGATCTGTTATGTGCTTGCTGAATAATTTATTTTTGTTCATTTTTAACCCCAAAAAATGTTATGGATTGCAGCTTCAAACACTTTCTCACACACACATTTTCTGTGATGTATAAAATATTGTTGTAAACTATGCTGCTTTAAATATGTCACCAAGGAAATATCATCTGGCTGGCATACATGGGGATTTATCATTATTAGAATGGGCTGAAAATGATTAAAACTCAGTAATGCGTCACATTTTGTGATTGTTTTAGCAAAAGTATGCTTATGACTTTACAACTGTCATTATGTTCATATGTCGCTATTTAATTACCAAACCAATTTTAGAAATTCGTATTTATGGTGGGGCCAGGGAAAATGTTGGGGATGCAGGTAAAAAGAACTGCTGTGCCATCCAAAAAGATCTGTATTGTTGAGCCCTGTTTGTGTGTATCCCAGGATTTCCCTCTTGACTGCACTGTGGTATTGTTCATTGTCTTCCTCACCACTCTTTCAACAACATTTGATACAGTTACCAACACCAAGTCATTTCTGTTAATTGCTTCTTCATTAACAGATTTGCAGCATATATTTCATAATGGTATTATGAGGGATGTCCTCCTGCGAATAATAAAATACTCTGCGTAAAATGGTCTTACAAAGCAAAGCAAAACCAGAGCAACATACACCCACATTCAACTGTAACCGATTAACATTCTCTTCTCATCAAATTCAAATTAATTGCATGAGAAAACAATCCGAGAATGAATGTTTACTCATGCCTGTGAGAGATTAAAAGCTTTTGAGATAATCCCCTTATTCTAGCATAACACAACTATAATCCAGATTATTATGCTCTGGTCCTCCCTGCTGAGCGAAGTGTCTGTGTGTTGGTCTAATTTAGGAATGCATTTGAAATTGTAATCAAATCCTAAAAGGTTTTTGGACACACAGGAATTAAAAGCAGGGATTCTCTAGGGCACTTACATTTGTAAGTGGGACCACTTGGATTTTCTCTAGTACCCAAACAAATAATTGAAAACACACCCATATTTAAGCCCATTTGCATTTTGGCCATCTGAAGAGGCCACTGAATGAGAGAATTTAAATTTTCAGCACTCAAGCAAATCAATCTATGCATATTTTATTGCAAAACAGCCTTTTGAGCAGTCGGTTTCTAAAAAAAACCATGCAGACTGCCGCTTCAAAGTCCTTCAACAGCATTGAACATCCTTGCAATAGATAAAAAGTGCAACATCCCATTAACAGTCATCGAGACATGATTACTTTTGTAACCAAAGAATAAAATAAGTGCAGGTATTAAATCTGTGACACAAAGCTATTTAAAGCTTTGCATAGCGTACCCCAGTGTGGACAATTTCCCAGACATTTGTGACATCATCGCGGGCTGTAGTAAGTGGAATGTTTGACAGTTTCTATAATTGTAACCGTTAGCAACAACAAGGAGTTCATTCTGTGAGGTCAGACAACATGGAGCACAATAATGAAACGGGCTACACATGCAGCCCACAGCTAAGGCATAGAAAGACACCCATGTATTAGCCCTATAGAAAACAAAACCAATTAATGTCACTCAGACGGTCCGTGCCAAACTGAACGGTATAAAGTTACACACCCTGTATTTGTACAGCAACACTCACAGTTTGAGAACATGAAAGTTAGGTTACAGATGGGCGTCCACATGGTGTATGAGTTAGAGTCCCTTAGCTCATTAGCATCGTTGAGCATCACAGCAGAGACGGTTGGCTCAAGTACAGATATATCTCTACAGCAGAACTATCAGTTCACTGAAACTATCAGTTTATATAGCACCACTCGTTTACAGCAAAAATTAAGAGCAGCAGGGTATGGGAACATGCTTATTTTAGCATTGTTAGCAGGGGATATCCTTATTCTTTTGATGTAACACTGATGGATTTCCCCAACAGCTTTGTTTTCTTGTTAAAATTATGTAGTACAACATTCATTTAAAAATGAAAGGCTCCAGTTAGAGCCACAAAGAGTTTTAAAAGCCTGTCGCCATGAGGAAATGTTCCACAAAGACCCACAAAGAATATATTTGTTTTTTTGTCTGAAAGTTTAAAGAAGTGAGAAAGCAATGCGCTGATCTGAAGAACCCAGTGTTCTATCCAGAACCTTTGTAATCGGCAAAAAACCCAGAACTCAAGATCTCTTCACACAGAAATGGTTCTTGATAAGAAGAGGGTTTGCTGCTGAATCTCGTGTGTTGCTGAGACTCTTTGAAGAATCCTTATGTTTAAGAGTGCAGAATAGAACACCTAATATCTCATGTCTTTACTGTGGTTTTATCCACAGTTAAAAATGGATTTGATTTCCCATAATCCATTGAATCTGATCTTTCCTATTGTCACTTGAAACAGCACAGCTAGACACACAGATTAATTAGAGGACCTTCTCTCTCTCTATAGCACTCTTTCACTGTCTCTCTGCTTTTCCTCTTTTTGTCTTATAAACAACAGGCACAGCTGCAGGCTGTGTTTCATTCTAATTTCCACACTATTTCAGCGGTTTGTGGTATATGTCTCTCAGGTGTTCTTTTATAAAGCAGCAGGAGTCTTGGCTTTGCTCTGACAGCCATTTGGAGCCTCCATTCTCGCGACTTGAGTCCAGAAAAGCCATTTGCTAATCTAACAAAAAGCTGTGGTGGAAATTCTGTGGTACACTGCGGTATACAGTAATCCACTGTTTAAACATCAGGTAATCCACAAATTACACTATAAAAAGGGCTGAGAAAAGTTCACAATTAAAGATTTTATAGTTATTTAGAATAATCCCCCGTAATATTACTTTAACCAACTTGAATTTGGTTGCTAAATTGTTCAGTCAAGATATTCCTATAAATAAAGACGTTTTGTCCAACAAATTACCAATTTGTAACACATGAAATTGAATTTGATCAAATTTTTAGTTTTAAAAAGTTCTTTAGTTTTAGTTTATATATACAGGGTGGGCCATTTATATGGATACACCTTAATAAAATGGGAATGGTGAACACATTAAACACATTTTATAAGTGGTCAGAAACTTGTAAATAACTCATGAAAGAATAAAGTTACATTAAAACCAAGCACACCATTGTTTTTCTTGTGAAATTCCCAATACGTTTGATGTGTCACATGACCCTCTTCCTATTGAAAAAACAAGGTTGGATCCAAGATGACCGACTTCCAAATGGCCACCATGGTCACCACCCATCTATATATATATATATATATACGTGCTTAAATATGCTTAAAAATGCTTCAGTTTTAGTTCCTGATTAAAAGAAAATATAGCAAAGCAAAGATATTGTGATATAAAGATATTGTAATGTGTTCCTGTTGCTCAGTTGCTTTCCTGTGGCTCAGTGGTTAGAGCATGGCGTTAACAATGCCAAGATCATGGGTTCGATCCCAGGGATTGCACATATTCAAAAAACAATGTATAGTATAATGCAATGTAAGTCGCTTTGGATAAAAGCGTCTGCCAAATGCATAAATGTAAATGTAAATGTAAATGCAATTGGTAGAGCATTAGTTGTGGGTTTGTTTTCCAGGGAACACACTAAAATGTATAGCCTGAGTGCAGTGTATGTTATGTAGATTCCCAAGTCGCTTTGGAAGAAGCAAACAGCATACATGTAAATGTAAAACGTAATATAAATGCACACACACAAAACTCAATAATGCTGATAAAGATGAGCTCTGAACATCACTTTACAACAAATAATTAACAGTGATGACAACAAATACATAAATAAAGGCTGTAAACAGCAAAACAACAGTCTCATAACAGC
>JAZGTJ010009805.1:3305-16866 GCA_036877575.1 Botia almorhae
ATATAAAGCTGGGTGAGACATTCAGAAACTGCCTCTGCTTGTCAATCATTAAAGTGTGCGTTCTGTTTTGCGGACATGTCTGAAGGGGGCGGGTTTTTTGAAGAGGTAACGTGTGTCATAATTACCAAAATGGCTTCTGATGCTGTTTTGATCTTGCCTGTATTTAACTGTATTGACTTGAAATGGCAGAGAGACATATACAAAACAACAGACTCAATTATATTGAAATTAGTTTGTGATTACTTTCCATAAATCTTTGAAATTGCACTCACAAGAAGCACAATGAATAACTCAAATTTATACTTAAAAATTTTATTTATTAAAGGAAAATCAGACTTTGAAATCCTCTTGAATTTTCCTGGTTTTATGTGACCATGAGAAGTTTGGTACCAAACCAAGTACAGAAAACGTGTATATGTTTTGGCACAAATGTAATGCTATCTTTATTTGAAATATGATTTTTTAAACAGTTTTAAAGCCTGGAAATCACCTTCAATTAGCCAGTTGAACTGTCAAGTAAGACCAGCAAGTCGCCTGTGAAATGATCTTGTAACCCAATTCCAGAATTTTGGAACTGGAGTCTGAAACTACAGCATTGGGGGGTTAACCAGTCCATGGAGGTGCACCTTGAAGAAACCCATATCTGTGCAGTTTGCCTCTGCTTTCACCAGCCTTTACATTCTGGCAGGAAGTGTGTTCCTCCCAGCTCATCTGCTCCAGTGCTGGCGTGGGCCATGAAGGAGAATAACACAAGCAAGTCAGAGCTGGGCTGTGATGCTGTAGGTCTAGTTCAGTCTGGATGTAGCTGGTCTTGAGGAGATGATTTATCTATTAGATTACCTGCTGAAACATGTCAGATGAAGACATCAGAATTTTTATGGACGTTTATCGGCTTGGAATTCTTTTATATTTCCAAGATACTTTTGGATGTTTTGAATGTTGTTTATAAGCTGCTCCCTTCGCATGTCTACTAATCAGGAATGTTAATGTTTAAATACTTTTTATCCTGGTTTAATGTGCATAGATGGCTCTTAAGTAAAGCCACTGGTGGTTTTAAAACGTTGCTGTGTTTGTAAAAGCGCTTCAATATGTCAACTCTCGTCTCAGATGCTGGAATTTGGTCTGGAACTTTCTGTTCGGATATTGCAGTCATAACTTATTGAATTCTGCATGATTCCACTACAGTGGCAGAAATGACAAACTGCAGCTTCAGATTTTTTAAAAATTTGGTCTTTTACAGTCATTTACTTACATTCATTTTTTTCCTAAAACCTTTTAGTTTCACCATAGTTTAATTTTCTAACAGGTGCTTGAAGCAAATAATAATTTATGCATATTCACATAAAATCACATGGACATTATTTAGAAAATTTGTTTTGATTTGGATTCACCTGCTGTTTCCTCTGTAATTCAAACCTGTAAATATAGAAACATATCAAATATGATATATAGACATCCAGTCTGGGCAATTCACTTTACATGATTACAGTCTGGACCTGCAGTTATTTTGGGAAAATTCCCTAAAATTCGCTAAAATTCTCATGTTAAAAGTACACTACAGTACACAGTACAAGTGTTGAACATGAGATGCTGCAAAGAAAAACATGTTTAGACATCATTTTTGAAAACCTCCTCACAAGCTAAACATTTACACGGTGCAATAGTTTTCAGGTAGGTTGTTCAAAGCATATTAAAGACATTGCCTCAGTTCTTTGGGATTTTTGCTGTCTCAGTTTCTTTTCCGTCTCTTCAAATATAATCTCACATCAGATCTGTGGGACGTGTCTGTTGTTGGACTCCTACAAAAATCTCACTTGATTATTACAGTTAATGACAAGCAATGTTTAGAAATCTATATTGATATTCCCTACTGACACACTAAAGCACAAAATATAAATAAACATTAAACAAACATTTAAAAAACATCTAACATGTCGTGCTATATATTCATGATTCATTTACACCTGTTCCCTTGAATTCTGCGAGACCAGTTTATAGTAGTAATACATTGTAGTGTATAATAATCTCAAAACACCATATATACATGTTTAATTTAAAGACTACAGGTCTCGCAGCCTGTTGTTTTGTTTGAATTCTTTATTCCACTGTGTTAGGTCAGAAGCATCTGTGGCAGGTTTGTATTAACAACCTTCAAATGACTGAAGTGACCCCGGGCGAGTGGAAGGCTGCCCTCTCCTGTGTTCTTATTTTACATCATTCATCACCGGATTATATCTGGAAACATGTTTCATTCCTCTGAAACGCCTGACACACGCATGCAGAGGAATTAAAGGCTGATTTAACTCATCCACAATTGAATCAAAATGTTGTGCTGCAGGAGTACGAATCCAGGCGCACCAGGTCAGATAATAAATGTGACTGTAAAAAAAAACAGTTTGCTTTATAATAATAACTGGTACAGTGTTGCTCATCCACTGCATGCAAAAAGTATAAAAAGCTGCATGTAGCAACAATGCATTGCTGACTTTTTGAGTCATGAATTTCTGACCTGTAGTGCTAGACAGATGATGCGCCTATAATTACTGTATTTCTACTGTGCTGTACATTCCATGATGTCACAATACACCAAATAAAATATTCAACTCTGGAAATCGTTTTACGTTAAATATCACAAGGTAAAGTATACATTTAATTTCTTTACAATATTTTACTGCGTTCAGTATTTGTCATGTTCGAGTGCGTAACCCCCATCAACTCCCCAATGACATCATCATCCAGGAAGTGACATCATTTTGGTTGTGGTATTAGCTGGTTTGTCTTGCTTTCTGTACACAATCAAGATAAAGTTTAAGCGCTTGCTCTTGACCAGATCATATCTCTTAAACCGCTATTTAATCTTTACTAGAAATACTACAAAACATTACAAGCACATTCATTCATTTTTAAAGTGAAATAGTTAAAAATATGCCACATAACACAAGATCCTGCACTTTTTTCTGTATTTAAAAAGTTCTGTATTTAAAATTTTGCATGGCAACACACTCCAAAAACAGGCATTCATTGAGATTTTTAAGCATAAACTCACAGAGAGTCCAGGTAAATAATGAAGTCCAGATTCATTTTACACCACAGCGTGATCCCTCGGGACTCTGCATGCGTTGGATCTCACTCGCGTTGCTGCGGCACCTCGTGTTGGTCATGCAATTTGACTGACAGGTACAAATCTCTGCGAGGTGGAGGGCGCCGCGTCACGCGCTGCAGCAGATGGTTGAAATAATGAACACGACGCGGCTCTCATCACGAGGGAAATCAGTGCAGTTGAGTGAAGAGTTTCAGCGTAACAGTAAATGAAGTTTATGAGACATACGGAATTGTTGTGGAATGAACTGCGACTTACAGTAACAGAAGTACAGTATGCATTCCAAAACACTTGGTCAGGTAAGCTGGTAAATGTGCTTCAAGTGAAAACATCCAAATAAAGTCGAAACCTAATTAGTTTGAGCAAATCAGACTAACTACACTGACTACCCAAAAAACCAATGAACAATATTAGGTTGTAAGAATGTTTCCCAGTGGGTCAAATCGAGCAGAAATACTGTTTAAAAAAAAGGCCCTTTTAGTTTTACAGTGGCAAAATCACAGTAAACAAAGTGTGTGTGTTTACAGCTAAATATAGCCGTGTGTGCCCACAGCACATTTGAATATGATGTTCTGACTTCTGAAGTTTTGCATCATCTGGAGCTCTTGAAGATGCAAGAGCCGTTTTCTACCGTATGATGCCACACCAACTGGCATTTCAGCACGGCTGCTGTCCAGAGGAGGTGACGAGTGTGTGTGTGTGTGTCAGACAGCTGGAGACGAGCACTGCATCAAGGCCAGACATTCATGTCCATCTGCTTGAATAGAGACAGAAGGTCTAGTGTTCATAATGATTAAATTAATACAGACTAAAAGACACAGAGCTGAAAATTACAACGAAATCACACACTGTAAAAATGTTTTATTTTTTAAAAAGGTGCTTTATAGAGTAACATCTAGATTAACTGGTTGTGTTTTAGCCAAAAATATTACTGAAGCAACAATATTACATTACACACACAATGAAAGTCATTTTCAGAGAATAATGTCTTAAAGTTACACCTGTGCAGGCTTGCATTTATCTGCAGGAGAAAATGTGATTTTTCTCTGTAAGAATCAAATAAAAAATTAAAAGCTTTCTTTTACGACACATCGATCTGCAAAATGTACAGCATGCCCTGCATCGCTGATGTCACCTGTGTGAGATGATTTTGCCGTGTGTGTTTCTTTAGTGCATGTGCTGCAGTATTCTACAGAGATACAGTATAAATATCAATGCACATACCTGCAGCAGTAGCAGTGTGCCATGCCCCCCCTCAGCAGACAGATGTCTGTGAGCGTGCCCGTTTCTCCACCCCGCCTGCCAGCCCTGCGTTCAGTGCCAGCCCTCTGCCCGGCAACACACTTCCACACCCTCTGTTCTCATCCTCTCTTAGTTCTCTTTTCTTTGTTTTCTCTGCTATCATCGTCTCCTCTCTTCTCAGTTTTATCCCTCCATTTTGAAGCTTGTCTTGGGCTCACGTTTTGATGCCTAGCAGTTAAAATACAAATATCACACAGATGGAAAGCACAACAGACATTTCTGTGAGAGATGACTTTTGAAAATACACATAATGAAAAACAATTATGATAAAACATCCTTTGCGTTTTGTGAGGAAAGTTTACATTTATAGAAAAGTCTGTTTATTTTGTGTGTGAAATTTCTCACTCAAACATCGGAATTTTTCATGTTGATTTTTGGATTTTTCTTCTGTAACATTTTCTAATATTAATATTAGAGGTCATAAATATTAACACTATTCCAAACATTTGTACATTTTAATAATTCAATTAATTAATCAATCATTTCTTAAGCTGTCTGATCTTGTTGTTTGTTACTGTCAGATTTTCATTTAAACACAAAGAGATTCACTGTTTAACGACAAAATCATGATTATAAATCACTCCTCAACAATTATGAAAATGTTTTATTTTATATTCTTCTGGATTTATCTGTTTATGTTTGTTTATGTATGTCTAGTAAATGTACATTATAATTAAAATAAATAAAAGGTATTCATGCCCAAGTTGAAGGTTTAAATTTCCCCTTATTTAAAAAAATCTGGAAATTCAATATTCAAAGTAGGAGTTTATTGCTCATTTCATTTAAATATATGTAACGTTGTCTTGATTAAATATGTTTAACAATTCAAAAAAACTATTAAATGCAATTGTCTTTTTTAATGTATAGTACAAATACAAATCATGTCTTTATATATTATTGCATTAGTTGTATTAATCACCTTCAGCATCAACAATGTCTTCTGTTGCTGTGACCTCTAGTGTTGTCGGATCAATTCAGTCTGAGTAAATGATGTGTTTCACAAATACAAAAGGTAAAAGTGAGGTCATCTAACTCAAAGGCAACATTTGTAGAGAACCACATTTTCTACAGAATGTTCTGCGTGCAAACGGAGTGTTTTGGGGTAAAACAACCAGATGATTGTTCTTCATCCTCAATTCAGAATTAATGATACTAAATTTAGCACTAATTCAGAACAACACTTTATAAACCTAAAAGACAACCCCACTCACACAACCCTGCAGAAACATGCATGTGTGTTGTGTGTTCTTAACCTGACAGACAGCTGTACTAATCTGCATGAACATAAGCGTCTATTACACGGGCACATGATTTCAATGAAGAGATAAAAAAATGACTTTATTTGAACAAAGCCAAGACGATCCCAAATTGTCCTCAAACAAGATCCTCTCTCATCCTGATCAGCAGTGAGGGTCTGAGGATTCAGTGCTGAGTTCAGTATTTATTTTTAATAACAGATGGCTGGTCTTTCGGAGCATCTTAATTTAATCCATGCCATTGAATTTTCATATGTCTCCATTTGTTTTAGCTTTGTGTATCTAGCTGATATTACAGCCTAGAGCCCAAATTATCAGCATACAATGAATTACAATCTATCTGAATGTTTATCTGTAGAACCGGTTATTATTATCTCTAGTATTGGGTGTAATATTCTTTCTGTTTTGATTTGCAAGTATAATATTCAGCGGTTATCTGTCACAAACAGCATATGACTGCTGAATGCACAGAGCACTAGCAGTAATGCAGTACCTTCATTAGGAAGTGCCAAGACAGGAAAACATAAAGAATATCGAGCTTATTAACCAGATAACAGAGAATGTTTTCAGAATGTTTTTCAAATGTTACCGAATTTAAAAAATAATGTTCTTGTAACCCAGATATAATGTTAATACAACGTCTAACAATGGATGTTTCCAGAACATTATTAATGTTTTCAGTACTTAAAGGAATCGTTAGGGAAACATTCTTACAACCTAAAATTATTGTCTGGGAAATCTATAATTATTAAATTACAAACGATCAGACACGGTCCACAACAGTTGAGCTTAATAACATGTTTGAAGTGAGCAGTTGTGCCTGTGACAGATGTACCAATAACAACACAAAATCACATTTCTAAGCTGCCAAATAATCAGCTGTTATTCTACTACTGTTATCTGTAAAATAACCGGTTATATTTCTCCTGTCCACACAGTTTTCATCCTCCATTTTGGACTCTAAACCGTCTGTCCACATGTTTGTATTTGAACAGTCACATTTAGATCATATTATTTTGCGCACATTTTGAGTATTTCTCCGATACATCCACTGCACAGACTGTGTTTGGGTCTCTACAGCTGCAGAAGCAGCACTACTGAGCTACACGAAGGCAGCAGGAAAAAGCATCCGTATATATTTACAGGGACAGTTCAGAGACGTCAATCTACATTTGCTGGCTTTCATGCAAATCTCACCGCCTTCCTTAATGGTCAAACCTTCGATGAAAAGCTGATAAAATATTAAATATTCAGGCGTCCCTTTCAGCCAGTATCAAAAGCTTCCAGATGTGGCGGCCGGAGTTGTTATCAGCCGGCCAAACGACAGGCATTGAAAGACATTCCTCAGAATTCCAGAGCATATAAAGGTGTTTTATACGATGCAAATGAATGGTAATTTTTCACTACGGAGAAGACGGAGAAAAAAAGATGCCAATAAACCTTCGGGAGTAAAACTCCACAAACGGGAGACACTTTTGATTCGCTCTGCCTGTCTGCCCGTGTTAGATGCCCGAGATTGCCGCGAAATTAATCCATTTAACAATCTGTGGCTCAAAATTTAAGGATTCCAGTTTTTTGGAATATCAATAAGTTCCAACTGAAGAGAGAATTCTTTTGCAATTCAGGCATGTGTGGGTGATAACGGAGCGGTTGGCATGGAAGGCAGGCAGAGATGGATTAATTATGCAGGGAACATGGAAATTCCGCTTATCAACGCTTAGCAAAGGAGCCCGGCTCACGTAATCAGAAAAACCAGGATGAAAAAATATAACAATGCAGTGGAACCTTCCAGCTCATCGCCTTACAAGTTAGATTCTTCCTGTAATTAAAAAGGAACACACAATTATGTACATATCTCACAGGCGGACGACGAGTGTGTTAAATATCAGCACGGGGGTATAAGGGCCGAGGTGGGGTTAAAAGCGTCTAACGGGTGGATCCGGGTCTCTCGGGACGAGCGGAACTACTTAGCCCGGAAAACTCGAGTTATTGTTTAAAAGCCAAGAAATACAGAGCTAGAAGAGCTTATTTACGGAAGGCAAACGGGTCGGGAAATATATGCTTAGCTGCATTCAATTCTCACTTATCACCGGAGCGTCTGTGGATATACTTTGTAAATCCCAACCGAGCGTGTGTGATTCCGTACATGGAATTTTTGGCAGGGCTTTTGCTGCACAGATACGACAAGTAATACAGAATGATGGGTCATTTCCTCTTTTGCATTAAGACAAACTGGGTTTCTGCAGCAAAGCTGTTTGTACGTGACACCGTTTGGTGTTTCAGGAAACAGGTGGCAAAGTTTAATCCAAAACAAACGGTGATTTCTTCCCTATTTTTTTCCTTTTGTGTTGAAGATTATTGCTTTATTTCTTGTTTTATCAGAATTTTCCATTTGAGCAGGAATGGCTGAATATTACGACTACAAAAGGAAGAATGATGGAAGTTCAGCCACCGAGAAACTTCAACATCCGACCGGCTGCGCTTTAACGAACCCTTGCAGGTTTTAAATGAAACAGGTATTTTAAATTTGATAGAATAAAGGCTTCATGATACAGTATATTTTCACAGACTGACTTCTTCATTTTAGACTAAATTAAACGGTAGAATAATCTCAGTGGCATTCCCAGAATGCTTTGTGACTTTAAATTGTACAAGATGTGTCAGTCCTGGAAACCCAACACCTCATGTCTACGTTTTCAAACCTGCCGTGTGGACGATACACAGAAGAACCAATGAAGTTTGTGTGTAGTCTCCTTAGCTCCGCCTCTTTCTCCTTATATGGCATTAAGTTAATATCATTTCCCATCTCTAGCCTGTTATGATAGAAATGAAAGAACCAGTGAAAGGCAGACGAAATCTCCTCAGTTCATTTGCAAGATCCCCGCAGCTTTGAGGGATGCGCCTCACCTGTTGCCCAATCCTCGATTTTGTTGTTTGATCGGGACGCTTCCTGACAAAGAGAAGTGGAAGGAGAAAGTAAAATAGAAAAAGAGGATGAGATACTTATCGCCAACTCTCAACCGGACAATGAATTTTCCCTCACCATTCAAATCTATCGGCGAATGCTCGAGCGATTCATTTCAGTCGATCCTGCAGGGTGACAATGGAGCAGAGAAATGAGTGATGTTATCTCCTCTCTGATGTCATTTCCCTGATCCTCCTCATCCTCTGAGCCCGTGTACCTCCATTAATTAGAAAACTGAGGGTTTCCACTCATCTGAAGTTCTCCTCTCCACCGCTGAAGAAACTCTGAAGATAAACAAGAGATTGTTATTCTGACCCCACGACTGTCAGGCTTTAGGATGGAGAAACATTTCAAAATATAATTATTACAGTCAGGTAAAATGAGAAAATAATGAAAGATAAATCTTTGTCTGGTTCCTCTTAAATGGAGAGGTTTGAGGGTTCAGTCAGAAGGTGACTGTGTTAAAGAGACGCTGCTATACACATTAACACAACAAGATGAATCTCTCTGTTTTGGCACATTATGAAACTTCAGTTTTTATTAAGTAATTCATGCATACAGCATTGTGAGGACTCAAAGGCAGGGTAGATGCCCATCAGTCTTTCCAGAAACTTCTTTTAGGTTTTTAGCAATTACAGCAATTACTAAGTAAAATGGTCTAAATATATTTATATTCATATATATCTTCTGTGGAAGGTTGTGGGTTCGATTCCCAGGGAACACATGCTGATCAAATGTATAGCTGGAATGTGCTGTAAGTCACTTCAGATAAAAGCGCCTGCCAAACGCATAAATGTAAATGCGTCGCTGTGAAGAACCTTTTAAGAACCTTTTAAGTTTACCAACATGCAAACTGTGTTGAAAGCAGCAACAAAGCATTATGCGATATTTGGCGAATATTCGACCTGAAACAAAAGCTAGTTTGCAGAAACATGACCACCGGAAACCACGTTTTTACTCTAACCACTAATAAAAATAATTATTGTTCGCCCTGCAAAGCGGCAAAATGGTGGAGAAAGCAAAACAGTCGTTAATTTTCATTCAAGCAACACGGCTAAAGAGAGTCGTGAGGATGCTCGCGGGCAGAGACCTGCAGTTAACAGACATGTGGGTGTGATCTTCAGCTCCATGACAACACAATGAGTGTAGATGAGTTTACAGTCAGTCTACGAGGTGTCAGTCTCGTGTCTGCAGGATGAAATCTTCAGTGTCTGTAATTAAAAAACGTTTCCTTGCCAAACACACAGATGCATGAACCGCCTGTGCGCGCATGGGTGTCTGTTTGTGTGTTTGTATGAAAGCTGTGTCAAACTGCAACACTGTAATAAGATTATGTGCAGGAACTCTTGTCACAGTTTGATCAAAAGGGGTTTGGAAAAACAGCTGTAGGTTGAAAAAGAGGAACACGGAATCCCAGAGGACGGCTTTATTGCTCTATGGTTAAAGTTCAAGCTGCAATCCATAACTTTTGCCTCTCTACTGCCATCTCTGTTTGAAACATAAAATCGCAAGGACAAATGACGCCAAATTGACATTTCCCGTAAAAATGCACCCGGCCGCTCAAATGATAAATTATGATTATTATCTTACCTTTATGAATTGTGATAGAATAAGGATGTTATGTATATGCTTACTAACTGATTTTTGTTCATTTTTAACTAAACATATACGTACTGCAGCTTTAAACAAGAATTTTAAGTTTTAACTTCTCATTGAAGTGTCAGCTTTGCCTCGAACGATTCTCCTAAAAACATAAACCCAATAATTGATTATAAAAATTGGATGTAACATACCAGAAAGGAGTCCAACCATGACCAGAGTGAAGTGAGTGAGATACATCAGCTGAAGAAGAAAGACATAATAATGATGGAAATAATGATTTAAATATAAATAACGAATAACACATTTTTAAATCCTAATAATGTGCGGCAATTAATCTTGTATAAGAGGGTGTGAACCGGGTCGTTTTTGTTACTTCAAACATCACAAACATTTCCGACATCTCATTTGTGATTTTGCGTTCCTCTGGGACGTGTTTGAGGAGAACGCGCTCTCAGAAACAGCAGCTTGTTTTGTCCCGTGACAGATTATAACACGCAGGGCCGTTTAACCTCGGCTGGAGGTTCAAATAAGAGACGAATCTGATCGCTCCCCTTCTCTAGCTCTGGGACATGACTGAGCAGAAAATGGAGACGCTTCATCTGTGAGATTAGCTCTGGAAGCTCGGCCGCTGGACATGGACTCCTGGACAGACGGAGTTCTGGGTATCCTCTCGCAGATGACAGATGAAATCTGTCTTAGCTGGATGAACGTGTAGCTGCAGGTGATACATGATCACAGATTAAAGGACGTGAGGTGGACTGTGAGGGAAAGAGACCGCAGGGGCCCCTGAACTCTGCTGTGCTGATGTCACTGCCGCAGGTGGCCCTCTAACCCCGCCCCAATACCAAACAACCAATCACACGCGTCCACCCCATCTGATCGCCCTCACTGAGCTGGCATTGTGAGTGTGTGTGACTCGCAGACGTGTCATCTCATTCATATCGGTGTGGTCACAGGAATAATGACTCTGGACATCAACCATCATGGCATCCAGAAATATAGACAGTACAGTGTGTAACTCTAGTCCTCATATATGACAGATATAAACTTTGGGAGGGAGGAAGGCTCATTATTGTCATGAAATAAGGGCATAAAAAATTATAATCTGCTTTATTTTTATAATAAAAAACTTTTTGCTGACATCTCTGGGGAGAAATTCTGATGTGGACATGTTTTTGTTTTAAGTTAAAGGGACAGTTCACCCATAATGCAAAGTTCTTTCATCCTTTACTCACCCGCATGTAATCCTGAACCTGTATGACTTTTTCCCTTTCTGAGGAACATAAAAGATCTTTTGAAGTACATTGGTAACCAAACAACAGTTCCACCCGTTGATTTTCATTGTATGGACACAAATCCACTGAGAGATTTCTCAAAATATCTTCTTTTATTTTTTTGACTCCTCTCCTGTGTCGGTGTAACACAGAGAGCTGTGACTCTGTGTTTCTCTCCTGTGGCGGTGTAACACAGAGAGCTGTGACTCTGTGTTTCTCTCCTGTGTCGGTGTAATACAGAGCTGTGACTCTGTGTTTCTCTCCTGTGTCGGTGTAATACAGAGCTGTGACTCTGTGTTTCTCTCCTGTGGCGGTGTAACACAGAGAGCTGTGACTCTGTGTTTCTCTCCTGTGTCGGTGTAATACAGCGCTGTGAGTCTGTGTTTCTCTCCTGTGGCGGTGTAACACAGAGAGCTGTGACTGTGTGTTTCTCTCCTGTGGCGGTGTAACACAGAGACCTGTGACTCTGTGTTTCTCTCCTGTGGCGTTGTAACACAGAGAGCGTGTAATACAGAGCTGTGACTCTGTGTTTCTCTCCTGTGGCGGTGTAATACAGAGAGCTGTGACTCTGTGTTTCTCTCCTGTGGCAGTGTAACACAGAGAGCTGTGACTCTGTGTTTCTCTCCTGTGGCGGTGTAACACAGAGAGCTGTGACTCTGTGTTTCTCTCCTGTGGCGGTGTAATACAGAGAGCTGTGACTCTTTTCCCTGGTTATCTTATCACTGAAGGACACCTGCGGAGGAAAGAACACAGAACAATTATGTGTTTCTGCCGTGGAACTGAAGCACTCTAAACTCACCTGCGTTCGCTCTCAAAGAACCTGTGGAGAAACCATCAACATCCACTGGCTACAGGTTAACTGCAGTCTTAAAGGCCAAGAGGGTTATCCTGTGAAAATAAGACAAATGTATATTTTGTGAAACTAATATATGGTTTTGTGGTCTGGACAAGAGATTCCCACAGTAAAGACTGTGGAACACCGCTACAGAAAACACACTCAGCAGGACAAACAAGCAGCCTGAACAAACGCCACAGTCCGCACGCTTCACACTGACTGTTTGATGCATATTACACACAAAAACATACTGTGGAGCTACAATACGTTCTTGTGATGAAGAATTTCTCTGAACTTTCAGTGCTGTCAAATATGTGAAAACTGTTCAGTGTTGTTTGTGGCACTTTGTATGTTTTGTATTCAAAATGTTTAACTCGTCTTTAATAAAAGTGGGCTACAAAAACTACAAAGTGGACTTCGAAAGGCTTCAAAAGTCTAAAGCTACACAACAGAGAAAGATTTTCAGTGATATGAGCAACACAGGGATTAAATCTTAGTCACATTAAAGTTAATTCTGTAGAAAGTAATCTCAAATACTGTGTTTAGACGTTGCTAAGATATCATATGTGATTTTCCTTCTTCTTACAAAGATTAAAATCAACTAATGCCCTATTCACAAGCTCTTTACTCAAATACTCCAGTATCGCCTTATTAATTAATGAAACATTTAATCAGCTTTAGCATATTACAGAAAATAAAAAAAATCTCTTTAATACTCTGTCAGAAAAACTGTTTCTGGTAAAAAGAGAGAAATGTAAGATTTAATTTAATCACTCCACCTACACCAAAAACCCCAAACTATTACAAATTCATCTCAGCCTTCAGAGCAACGCAAAACAACCAGACAAACTCTCCTGTACATTACAGCTATAATAACACATTTCAAACAATAAAATGACATCAGTCAGTGCTGTGAACAAATCTTAACATGTCACTTAACACCCAGTATCCATATGTGCTAATACGTGTAGCTGAAAAGGCTACAGACATGTGACTCAAAGCTCAAATCTTATTGGCTGCAAGAAAAACCCTTGCCGGCAAGTACATTTAAAGCTGCAGTACACAATCTTTGCCTCTCTACCGCCATCTCTGTTCAAAACGTTAGAAAAAACTAGTTATTTTCTTAACGTGGATGAATTGGAACACATTGTTTCTATTAAAAAATCTTGTTCGTTACAAATTTTTGCATTTGGCATGAAAGAGCATTTAGTCAGTACGAGAACATTT
>JAZGTJ010009806.1:2161-18889 GCA_036877575.1 Botia almorhae
AAACATATTTACTTTTCTCTACAGTTTTTTCAGCATTTCTGAGCATGCCATTGAAATGCGCTTCTGCATAGTGTCGGCTATAGGGGTGCCAAGAATTCAGTTCTTTAAAGAGTTTATGTACAGGAAAATTGGGAAGGAGAAAATTAGCAATCCAGTGTAAACGAATTTACCAAAATAAATTAAAACCCAAAAGGCTGAAAAATATAAACACATACAGGATGCCCTCTGAAGCGATACAGGCCTGATGACTAATGAGCAACAGTCTGTTTCCTTTATAACACTATAACATTATAACTTATAACATTATAACACTCAAGCATCTGCGTTCATATGGATTTGTGTGTGTTTGGCCTGTTCTACATAATCTGTGTTTGTATGTGACGGCGCAGGCGCCCCTGACTTAAAATCCCTGTGGAGACATGAGAGGTCCAGACACAAGAAGACAGACACAAAACTATCACACACACAAAACAGTTCGTGTAACAGATTTTTCAATGAAAGACATTAAAATATGATGATGGTTTTGGTGTTTTTTTGTGATGCAGAAGTGAACATTTCCACTGAATGAAAAATAATAATAATCTCGTTATGCAATCTTCATTCTCTGCCTTCTGGCCTTAAAAAAACACAGAAATGTGGGTCACATTTCTCCATCTGCAGTCACCTGCCACAGATTAACATCTACATCCTGGATTAAAAACAAACAACAACATGAGCTTAACATTTCAAACACATCAAAATAAACATAATATGTCAGGGACGACTTCCCAAACACAAAGAATCAGAGAAACTCAGTGAAGCTGTCAGCACGTCGAGATCTCTCAGATCACTGTGGCTCTGCTTGAACTGTAACGTGCACCATCAGAAGAGTGACAAGCTGAAAGTGTGTGTTCAACAGTTTTAGAGGGGTTCAGTTTGCAATCAGTAATAAACAGGCTAATACAGAATGTGTGCTGAGCAAATCCGAGGAGTAATGATGCTCTTACTGTTTAGCCGAAAGCCAAAATATTTCATTACCTTTGCGAATATCTGCTGATGTAATTCTGCAGAATTTCTGCGGGCATGAGATGCGTGTCAGAACTGTGTATGCAGGGATTCTGATCCAGAACCAACAAAAGATGTTCCAGGAAAACATCATAATCTGAAAAACCACACAGTTGATCCTGCAGAGATACAGTCACAGATGTATCTTACACTGGAGCACACGTGTCACTAAACACTGTAACAGATGCACAGAAACAAATCTTACAAATCACAAAACTACAGATGAACCCCTCATAACCCAAACACACACCATCAGTTGAATCTGTTGAGGTCAGCTGGCTTTTGAATATCACTGTTTACACGTTTCAGGAAGTCATGTGAGCAACATTAAAGAGGAACAAGTGAAAAATCTGTAACACTTTTAAAGAATTCTCCAGTTTTCATTCTCCAGTCCAGCTGATGCGAGCAGGACTGAACCTGAAACCTCCAGATCAGATCTCCAACCATTAACCCAGCGCAGCACTGAGTCACAAATAACTGCACAAAAATCACAGAGACACCGAATAACGAAAATACAAACAATGACAACATATGAAATAAATAAATATGTGCAAATTTCTGCATTTACCAAAGAAGATGGAAATATTAATGCAGTCGTGATTTGATCTGTTATACAACATAAACAGATACAGAAGTACAATTACACGTAAAGTTTTTCTTCTGTTCTGCCTCGGCCCTAAAACTCTGTCATTAGAATTAAAGACAGTATTTGGTTAAAAACAAAAACACTCACAATTCAAGCTAGAAAGGTGAAGATACAATCTTTGTCATAATAGACCAGCATTGACCTCAAATGATGAAATGATCATGCTAAAATCTCTTCCTTCCCCTAGAATGCTGTATAATATTATTGTCATTTTAAGTATAATAAGAGTAAAGTCTATTATAAAATAAATGATTCATATTAAAAGTGAAGATCTATTATCACATGCTGACGAGCGTTTTGTAATGTTGTAATGTTGCTTAAAAATGTCACGAATGTTTTTTTCTCCACTGGTCCACGCGTCATCCAAACGTTAAAATGAAACAAAAACTTCTGCGTGTATTTAATGAATCAATGAGGCTAAAACAGGTCAATTCATCTCTGTTTGGATATAATCTGTGTATATAATCATCTGCCCGGACCGAATAATGTTCAATTAATATGGGTTTCCAATGCCAAACATAATTAATTTTTACATGGATGTAAAATAGCTGATTACATCCTCTGTTGGTTGTTTTTTAAAGGATTCTGTATTGCTAAAGCAAATCTGTTTGAACTGAGAAACCCGTTATCTTCAAGAAAACCCTGACAAAGAAACATTCTGTGGAAACACAAACAAACATCAAGCAGAATATGACGTGTGGATTCAGTTTCCCACTCAACGCTCGCTTGGATTGTTGTTAATCTCACCAGGTCATCCAGTGTCTGTAGACAACATGATACGCTTTTAACATCCCACCCCCCACGTGCCAATCACCCTGACCCATTGCAATCCAGCCAATCCAGTGTGTTTAGGCGTGGCCAGAGGCTCCGCCCTCTTCATGAATCCACAGGAAATGACATGACAGACAGACAGGAAACATCAGGTTATTATTTTCTTCTGTTAGGCCAGCTAACACTAATCACTTCAGTCAGAGGTTTGTTCTGGAAGCGCTGCAGGCATTGAGATTCAGTGCAAGACATAATGGCTACTTGAAACGAGTAATTCATCGTTATTGTTCGTTTACGAATATCCAAAACTGGATGACAGCAAACACGTCTGTGACACTGAGGTTCAGCTCCACTTTTCAGGAACAGATGTGGATCATCTGGAGAGATTCTAGAGCAAAAACATCCATCAGAACCTCCAGTCTGTCTCTGAAGCTTCTCAGTGCAGAAGCAGAAGCAGAAGAGGAGAAGCCCGGATGACATGTGAAGCGAGAGGGTTCCACAGACGGTTCTCCTGCTTTGGTTAGGGTTCTAGCTCCCGGGGTCAGAGCTGTGTTTCTGCGGCGTCTGTGAGTCCAGTGACGTCTGGGGTTCCTGTAAGGAGAAGCGCCGCTGAGCATTCAGGCTGGAGAACCCGGAGCGAGAGGTGATGTCCGGGCCGATGACAGGAATCTCTAGAGGAGGGAAATCTGTGGGGCTGCAGAGAGACTCGCAAGACTGCAAGAGAAATATTCTGTTATTCACATCCTGTTTACTTAGACTGATATTTTAAAGCTGTCATATGTTATATTTTTGGGGTTAAAAATGACCAGATCAGTTATTAAGCAAGTACATGACAGATCATTCACATGAGAATGAGGATTCTATAACTAAATATCAGATGTGTTAGTCCTGAAACTACAGGAAGTCAGCAGGGACATATTTCTGAGATCACTTCAAATCTGTGACCATGAGATGATCGTTCACCTGTGAAAGTGACGCCAGTGTGTCAGACTCCAGAGGAGTGACGGGCTGCTGGAGTCTGTCGGGGAACATGCAAGCCTGCGGGGGGGACGACACGCTGCTGTACGCTGGAGGAACCAGAGTCATCTGACGCTGCAGCAGCTGCATGATCGCACCGATATCTGTCGACATGCGGCTCTCCAGTCTGCACACACACACACAAATACACACACGTGTGCACACACATACACATTTATACACGCACACACATACATATTAAAAAAGTCAACTTGGCCATTATAAGGCCAAAATGTTTTAGGCTAAAAACTGTTTATGTAATGCATTAAAATACATATGGAGTCACTGCTGTAAATAGTTTTATTAGTGCAGCTAATAAAACTTTATACTGATAAGAAAAATGGCAAGTTTGACTAAATTGACTTGGAAATATTATTAATAGTGTCGCTCTAGTAATCGTGTTGGACCTGCTGAGCTGTTTCTGCAGCAGATCCAGTCTGTTCTCCATGTGGCTGCGCTGCTGGCGACTGATGCTGCGCAGGGGGCTGCTGGGATGTGGCGGGGGGGAGGATAGATTACAGTGGGGCACTTCCTGATACTGTCTGCCCCTGCTGTCCCCCCAAAAACTGAAGATATTGGACACACCTGAGAATGCACCTGACACACACACACACACACACAGATAAACATCACACCTATACTGACAAATAATGTCACAGTTTTTATTGTTTTTTTTTTACTTTAGATAGAATTAATTATTTGGACTGTCACACTTTTAAATGACTCTCTAATATTTTATTGTTTTATTTTCCACTCTGATTGTTTTAAAGTTTGTTATAGACAAACTATTCCAAATCTGACACAAATGTTAAAAAAAGGTTTGTTTAATTGTTGCGTTTATGTTTTCCTGGCAGATGTGAGGTCAGATGAGGTCACAGGTGCAGCTCTCACCTGACAGAGCGTTACACGTGTTCCCTGTTTTAGGATCAGTGTCGCCCTCGTTCATGTCGTTAAAGTTGGTAGAACTGCTCTGTACTTGAGACGACCCCATGAGCGCTGTGGGAGGGGCGGGGCATGTGTGTACAGGCTCCTCCTCCCCGCTGCTGGAGTGGGAGGAGACAGAATTCCGAGGCTCCTCCCAACCAGATTTAAGCTCATTCTTGTTACTGGCTGCTTGTTTCCTGTTTCTCCGAACTGGTTTCTGGTTCCTCTTGATTTCTCCAGCATCAGCATCATCTGAAGAAAGAAACACACACTGAATATTCATCAGCGGTAGACGTGTTTCAGTGTACGGCTGTTATTATGTGATGTTTGTGTATAAAGTCTGGATTTATTGCTCCTCATGTATATTTTACTGTCTGCATCATTGCGCTGCTGTGAGGTTATAAACAGTGTTTCTAAATTAACCAAGAAACTAAATTACTTTCTCTATTCCTGACAGTAAAACTGACTTTAAAACGTAATAAAACAGTACAGTACAGTTGGGCACAAGTCCTGGAGACAGTATAAGAAGCACAGTTAAAACAGAGTAAAAATTCTTCACCACCCCTCGCTGGTGGAATGATCTTCCAAAGTCTGTTCAGTCTGCTGCATCCCTTACTATACTCAAGAAACAGCTAAAACGGATAAGCTCTCGCACCCGCAGCATCTGCGTGTGGTAATGTGATCAACTGAATCTGGTGTGACTCCAGTGTGTGTGACCATCAACTGAATCTGGTGTGACTCCAGTGTGTGTGAACATCAACTGAATCTGGTGTGAGTCCAGTGTGTGTGAACATCAACTGAATCTGGTGTGACTCCAGTGTGTGTGACCATAAACTGAATCTGGTGTGACTCCAGTGTGTGTGACCATCAAATGAATCTGGTGTCACTCCAGTGTGTGTGAACATAAACTGAATCTGGTGTGACTCCAGTGTGTGTGAACATAAACTGAATCTGGTGTGACTCCAGTGTGTGTGACCATCAACTGAATCTGGTGTGACTCCAGTGTGTGTGACCATCAAATGAATCTGGTGTCACTCCAGTGTGTGTGAACATAAACTGAATCTGGTGTGACTCCAGTGTGTGTGACCATCAACTGAATCTGGTGTGACTCCAGTGTGTGTGAACATCAACTGAATCTGGTGTGACTCCAGTGTGTGTGACCATCAACTGAATCTGGTGTGACTCCAGTGTGTATGAACATCAAATATCTGATATACCTTTTTCTGTTCGCCGTCGGAATGAAAGTTTTCTCCTCCGAAGTTTGTTGAAGCCGATGCAGTCTGAATCATCACTGCTTGGAGATCCTGGAATCATGTTTGTCTGTATGGAAACATATACGTTCATCTCCATGGACCTGGACAAACGAATTGTTGCATGTACATGTGTGTGTGACTCACATCTCTGAGGTTAAAGGTGATCTCCAGGTTACTCCAGAAGTAGTCTGAGAACTCCGGGTACATGTCCAGCACCTCCAGCACATCTTCTCTGTGGATCTTATGGAGGTCGCAGTATGTTAGAGCCCGGACGTCTGCGTTTGATTTCCCCGGCCGCGCGTACAGGTTGATTGGCTCACCAAATATATCATTTTTCCCTGACATACATGAAACGTCACTCAAAAACATATTCAGATATTCAAAAAATAACAAACAAAGTAGGTCTACATGTATTTGCCCCCATTTCAGTGGATACTGTGTCTCAGACATGAGCTGCCACATCCTCTAGGGGGCAGAAGAGTAAAGAAAAACCGAACAGAACAGCTGTGCTTTGAGTACCACTTACTAAAATCAAAATATCTCAAAAATGGTTTTGCATCTCATGAAAAATAAAAAACATAGTTTGGAACCACTTTAGGGGACATAAAAGGCTTATATGTTATAAAGAACTGTTGCTGTAATGTTATGTTACAGACAGATCTCATCGCTGAGGTAAAGAAATCAGATCTACCTAATATGGCCACCACCACATCTCCACGTAAGATCTCAATGGACCCTCGTGAGATGAAGTAGAGCGCGGTGAGGACGTCTCCAGCGTGCACCAGTGTGTCGCCCGGCGGGGCGTGAGTGGTCTTGAACTTCATGGCCAGCGCCCGCAGACAGCCTTTACTGGACCCTTTAAATGCTTTACAGTTCTGCAGGAGCGTGCGGTTCAGATGAAGACAGATATCAGCCTGCAGACACTCCGGAAACCCCTTCAGCACCTGACAGAGGAACACACAGCACTGATGTTCACTCACACTCATTTAGTAAATAAAGATGATTTTAGATGTTAAACTGTTGTTTGTTTTATTGGGATCACTAGACGAGAGCTTACCGAACATTTTTGTGAAAACCTCAAATTAGACCAAAATGAACATTTTTCACTTGTTTTGCCTGTAGTTCGTAATTACGCTGTGCTCATTCCCACTCATATTACCAGCACCAGTAACAAATGAAACATTTATACATCATTATTATTTTCACTATTGTATATAAAAACATGCAAATTACATTTTAGTAAATGTTTGTTTGCTATTTCAGTCACAGTTATTGTAAAACCCAAAAAGTATTTTCTGCCATACAAATAAACAAAAATAATAACATTTAAGATAATTATGCATAATGATAACACATTATTTAACACAAAAACAACTACACAGTAAGTGTACTCATTTTCATAAGTAGTATATAGTATACAGAATACAGCACAGTATGTAGTAAGCAAAACTCCAAACACAACAGCTCTGACAGTCCAATCAGAACGCTCCGCCGCGTATAATGAGTTCAGCTCGTGCACGGCGGCAGAACACGCACTCGCATTTGTTTTCTTTACCTGAATGAATGTGTAATACTGTTCAAATTGTAGAGAATTCAGTGGGGAAGATAATCCACTCACACCTGCTATATTAGCAGCTCATTTGTATAACATATGAGCTGCCAGGTTCCTGATTAGTGTGTTTTTTCTTTGTAATCAGGTTTCATTATAGCTTCATAACTTATTCATGTAATCCATCTCAAATCACACATTAAGTTCAAGTGTGCCATTTTAGATGTAAATACAGTTTAGAGTGACTGTAAGTGGGAGTTTGAATTTAACACTGTGACTCTGTTGTGCTGTTTGTGTGAGCGCCCTGACTACAGTGTAAGAGTTGTGACTTCCTGTGTTATTGACCAATGGCAGCAGAGCAGATGAACTGCAGCACTAAAAACACGACTACAGTGTAGTAAATAGAGAATGGATGGGTGGGTGGATGTAGGTGTCGGTATGTGTGAGCGACTCACAGCGTTCATGTCGATGCCGTTGGTGTAGGACCAGGCGTGTTGGAAATATTCTTCCAGCCTCTGCCGGAGCGGGTTGGGAATCTGATGGAAGCGGATAAACTCTCGCACCCGCAGCATCTGCGTGTGGTAACGGGCCGTTCCGGAATATAACCTCTGGATGATGGCTGACACGTTCCCGAAGATGCTGGCGTACATGAGCGCTGAGGAACGAGACATTACTGAGACATTAAACATCTCCACACATCTCCACAGATTCTTCATTTTACTGGTTTAATACATAAAGACACTTGTGGTATCATGATATAACGCTGTATAAGATGGTAAACTCATTATACTTTGACACCATGACACTGAACACGTGACACTTTTTTAATATATATTGCAGGTATTTACACCTTGGGACTCGAGGTTGCATTTTTGTTATTAGCCATTAATATCTAGCAGCTTGTAAACACACACACACGTTTAGCTGTCTACTTGAATGATAACAGCCATCTTTAAATGACCCTTCAAGACCCCATCACTGATTCCTTCAGTTTCTTAAGATTTCCTCAGATCTTTCATCATATGAAAGTCAGCACTGAAGCCAAAGACGTGCGACTGCAGCTGTAGTGTGTTCTGCTGCAGTCACACTGATGGTGGGCACGCACTCCACTCACAGCAGGTGGGCAGCACTATGAATCACACTACAAAAGCAGCAAAAATACACCATCAAAAATAGCATCAAAGATGTGAATTACTGATCCAGAGAATATTTCCTTCCGCCTCTAACAGGAGCTCAAGTTTTACATACTTTGAAGAAATGTGAGGTGTGACATCACCACCACCATGCTGGAGTGTTATCAGAAGTTTCTAAGGTGTTGCTAAGCAGCTGCTCATGTGTTCTGGGTGGTTGTTAAAGTGATAAGCGGCCCACCTCAAGCCTCTGACAACCACCAGTTTAAAAAGTACGTTTGATTTCTTAGAAAAGAAACAGCACAGCTCCCCAGTTAACAAGAAATGTCCTCAGAACACCAGCGTTCTCTAAAAGTTCTCTCAAAGTTTTCAAAAAACATTCTTGCTGTACCATTAGTAGAACGCCTTTTTATCGTTATAAAATCAGGTCAAAAACATTATTCTTAAGTTGTTAGTGGAATGTTTATAATATTAGAGATTTAAAATGATGTTTTAATGTTAAAATGATGATAAATACTGTTCAAGTAACCAAACAATGACACTGGAAGTGCCCGTAGCAACTGGACTTTTTGAAGGTTCCTATAACTTTCAAAATGACATTTTTAAACTATTGTTACTTGATGGAAATGTTAGGGAAACGTTCCTACAACTTACAACTGTTAGCTGGGTCTCCTCACATGATTGTGTAGCACAAGTCCCACTGAAGGTTAGTAACTTGGGTTAGAGGGTTGTTTATATACTACATCTAACTGTTAGTGATACTAGTGATGGTTGACGTCACACAGACACACAGCTGGTGAGAAACACTGAAGATTAATCAGAGAGTTCAGCTGCGCTGCTGTGAGGCGCGTGTTTGACATCACAGAGGGCATCCTGCTTCTGTCCTTTTGAACTTTTCCCTTCTGCAAAAAGGTAATTTGCTGGCGCTGATGATAAATGCTTCTACAGGCCATAAAAAGGGAAATGACTCTGCGGTTATTGGGCTCTGATTTATGTTCTGCAGTAATATTAACCAGAGCATCTATCATGAACCGCTGTCATGAGGAGCAGCAGAAATGAACCATCACATTGATTTGTTGAGTGAGAATTAAAAACGGAAGATGTTTTCTCAGTATGTGATGAGCTCGGAACATACAGATGATCATCATATAATACCTGCGCGCTGGATTAACAAACACATTTCCAGTGAATGTTTCACCTGAGCTGAACAAACACTCGAGATGAACTCCAAGATGTCTACGCTTTTAGGGGTCAATGATGAGAAATTAGTATTTTGCCTGAAATTATTGTCATTGAAAAGACATTTAAAAAAAAGAACTTCACACTTCAAATTATGCATAAAATAATTCAGATAAAATAAATAATAAACATACCACAAGCCACGAAAACAAAAAACAGAACAGGAACAGGAAATGACATCACATGTGATACTCACATCCTATAAGCATGACACATATGGAGAAGATCTTCTCTGAGTTGGTGTTTGGTGAGACGTTTCCGAAGCCCACGCTGGTCAGACTGCTGAAGGTGAAGTATAAAGCTGTCACATATTTATCTTTTATGGAGGGTCCAGATCCCGGGTTGGTGACATTATAATGTTTTCCTAACTGATCACCCAGTGAGTGCAACCAGCCAATAGAACCGTTCCGTTCCACGTTTCCAATGGCGTACCAGATACAAGCCAGCCAATGAGCGATCAGGGCGAAGGTGCACATGAGCAGGAAGAGAACCGCCGCGCCGTATTCTGAGTAACGGTCCAGTTTACGAGCCACACGGACGAGGCGGAGCAGACGAGCTGTTTTGAGCAGCCCAATGAGGGTGGTTGTCTTGTGAGGGACAGAAGAAAACACAATATCTACAGATCGGTTGTAGTGACCGTGACCTACAGGATCATCATCTCAAAAGCTGTGTGAGGCTTTTTACTTGTTGATGTTGAAATATAACTTTATGAGCAATGAAGCAGACAATATATATTCTACACACACACACACACACACACACACAAACACACACATCACACACACACACACATACACACACAAACACACACACACACACACATCACATTAGCTGGCCAGACAAAATGTATATTTGTCTACAGTACGTATTTTCTAGATTTTAATCATGACCCAAAATCTGCAAAATGTTTAGAATGTAAAAAACAGGAACTATAAAAAATTACATTTGCATAACCGTGCATCAAGCATTCATAAACCTTCAGACTGAGTTTGTGAATTCAGTTACACTGAAGCTGTAAACATCTGTGATGTGAAATAGCTTGTTCTGGGCAGTACAACAATCCCATGATGCACCTCACCTCTGCATTCACTTCCTCCCCGTTGCGGTATATGAGCAGGTCGAAGGGGATGGCGGCCACCATGTCGATAAGGAACCAGCCTTTGAAGTAATGCACAGCTATACGCAGCGGGTGGCTCACCACCTCGTCGTTGGCGTTGACGTAAGTGGTGCGGAAGTTGATGACGATGTCGATGATGAACATGATGTCCACTATGAGATCCACCACGTTGAGCGGGCTGCAGGAGTAGCCGCAGTTCTGCATGGACACATCCTCCTCATCGTTCAGCAGGAAGGCTGCGGAGTACGGCGTCAGGATGGCCGTGTAGATGACCAGCAGCAGGATCAGCCAGTCCCACACCGCTTTAAAGGGACTGTAGTGAAGGACCGTCCACTTGTGTATGCGAGGAGCCTGAAGTTTGTACTCAGGGAGAACGTCTGCGCCCAGCGACAGCACCTGCACCAGACGAAAGCAGAGAGTCATAAGACCAGACCGCTGGAAAAACATAATCTAAAGTGAAAGACAATTACCCAACAGAAGAACAATTGTATTCAAGATACATTCCTTAAAAAGAATGTCCTGTTTAAACAGTGTGTGTTGTGTGGTGTTTATCAGTAAACAGTGTGTGTTGTGTTGTGTGGTGTGTTTATCAGTAAACAGTGTGTGTTGTGTTTATCAGTAAACAGTGTGTGTTGTGTGGTGTGGTGTGTTTATCAGTAAACAGTGTGTGTGGTGTTTATCAGTAAACAGTGTGTGTTGTGTGGTGTGTTGTGTTGTAGGTGATTTGTGACACAGGATGTAGTGGGTGTGTTAGTGTATGAGTGAGTTAAGCTCTCCTGACCTCAGCTGATGGTCTTATATAAAGCGATACAGGTGCTGTAGGTCATATTCTCACAGACTGACAGATTTTCTCCTCCGTCTTTGTGACTGAATCTGTTTGCCACAAAACACACACCTCTGTGTGTCGTGTAAGTGTTCCAGTGCAGCTGCTGTAATGTCATTTTTACACAGTATATCAAAGATACAAACAATGACACAAGAAGTCCCTGAACAAACCTGCACGTTACACAGAGACACAAACACACACATTAACAAACACAGTGAGTAGAGCTGCTGTGATTCCATCATGATACACAGCACTCACAATCAGTCTCTCAACTACAAAATCAACATCTGAAATCACAAATCAAAGATCTTCATGTAAATTCTCATTCAAATTCTAGTGCGTGAGATGTTCCATACAATTTCTCATGTTATGCTATCCACATTCTCAATCTCTATAATCTTGTTTGACGGCCTCGTCTGTGAGCATCTTTATTTCTCCTGAGAATCTAGAGGCTTTGAAACTGCTCTATTGAGCTGTGAGAAACTTCTCAGCAAGAGATTTTCAGCCGGTCTCTCGTGTATCTGAGTTCTTATGAACGGTTAACTTCAGCCGTTTCTTCTGAAATTTCTCAGGAGAAACAGACACAAACGAGACAACTGTTGAAATATGTTGAGTACGGAGCCATGAAACAGATCGTATAGCTTAATAAATCTGTTACTTCATCAATGAGATGAGACATAAGACACAGAAGTCTTAAGCAACAGTTTTCGATTGTCCTCATTTAATCTCAATGCTGTACAGGAGCTGGATACTACTGTACAACAAAACTGACCCCTCAGAAGGTCCATAAGGTCTGCTGATGGTTACCCCTCATCTGTGAGTCAGCTCTCACCTGTTGCACACGTTCCGGTGGACAGCAGGTGTTCCACACACAGGTGCAGCTCTGACACACTGCGACTGTATGACAGAACCGGCGTTAAAACATTTACATCACAACATGAGTCATGATGAGAAAAGCCCTCCAGCTGTACCAGAACACACACACACACACACACACACACACACAGCTGCAGTGACAAGCACATCGCTCACAAGAGTGTGACTATTTCTACATGCTGTTTGTCTGTGAGGAAATCACCATCATGATTGTAGGATGTTGTGGATGGTTGCCAGAGGGTTGCTTTAAGGTTTCTAAGGTTTGTTAGCACATTGCTGTGCTGTTTATAAAGTGTTTTTAAAGAAGTTTTATTAACCAGTCAGTCAGTCATTAAAGTAACATCACCTCTTTATTTATTACTGACCCTAAATCTGGGGAACAGTTACAGTGTTTTGATGTGTGTGGCTGGTGGACAGCTGATGAACCTGAGGCCATCTGACCGCAGGACTGAAATCTGCCTCACACTGATTCATGTGTCTCTCTGAATATAGTCACAACATCTCCTCCCATTGGCTTAAACATGAATGTAAAGGGTTAAAATAATGACAAACAATACTGGATCAAATGTAAAGGAGAGCTGATTTCACAACATCTTCAGACATCAGCTGCCATCACACTTCAGCTAAAACATCATCTGGTCGCTAAAAACCGGCTGATCTGAGTTCAGTCTTCATCATTCAGCACCTATCAGAGCTCAAACCTCATCTCGAGTGAAGCCCCTCCCCACGGGCATCACTGCGTTATTTTTAGAAAGACTAAAATAAACTTTCCAAACCTCCCCAGTGAAGCATGAAGCAAAATCATGTCAAAGCACATAAAAAGCCTCCAAACCCCCCACACATAAACATCATTCTGTATTCCCTCATTCACTGCAGACGAACAGTTTCCACAACACTGTTTAAATCACAGAGATATTTTTATGATCATACAATGAAGCTTAAACAGACATTCATTTTCATGAGGACAAAACTGCTTTCAAACTTGTGTGTGTTTTTTTCAGGAGCAAAGCTGAGCGATCGATTGTACACTGACCCACATGCCAGTGAAAAGTTATGACAGTCAAAATATAATTAATCCGAGACGTCTCATCAACAGTTAATGGAGAGAAAAATTCAGTCATCCATCTGTATCAAAGACAAAGATTAAAAATAGATTTTTTATTTACAGTAAAGCTCTAATAAAGCTTTTAATAAAGCTGTTTTATTAAAAGTAGAAAATTACCTTCAACGTTTGTTTCCTAAATACATTTTGACTCTTGATGTTTGTTCTAATGCAGAACAGATTGGGGTACTGTATGAATTCAGAGAGGAGTCTCATCGAATGTCGTCTCTTTATGATCTCTTGGCTACATTATTCACAGTCTCTTGTAGCTTGTTGTCAAAGTGATTATGGACTCTTTGCAAAAACATCTAACATGAGTCTGAATTCCTCTGTGAACACACATCATCATCATCTCGTTTAAAACTCCACAACAGAGTAAAATATCATTTACACTTGTGGGTAAAAAAATGTTTGCAATTTTTTTTTATAAGACCCTTCAAAACTAACTAAATACACAAATCTTGAGTCAACAGTCTGAGATATTGCGGAGACATATCTGAGATCTTTCTCTCTAAAAAGGGAGAATGTTAAATATTTACGAGCCTCAATTTCTGCTGTAAACAGTGACAGAGGTTTTGGACCTGTCAGCGTTAACAGAACCTCCAGTTCTGGTTATTTCTGCTCCTCTGGGTCTGATAGGCAGTTAAATAATTCAATCCTGAAGCACAGCTGAAAAAAAAACAAAATATAAAATTCTTGCCAAAGGAAAGCGAGAGAAATCTGACTGCCCTCAGAACTGTACTGTACTGCAGTATTCTGAGAGTGTCCAAAACCAAGAGAACTGATAATTACAAACTGCATTGTGAATAAATTAAGTTTGTTTTGCATTATGTTTTTTTATGTATTTTATTTTTTTAATGACAATTTCTCATTAGTGTAATACATAAATTCACTGTACAAGTATTGTAATATTGTTCTAAAATACATTTTTTTGGTGTCATAATAGTCCCAAAAAGGTTGTCTGTGTTTTATGTCATATAATGTTTTCTTTCATTTTGGGGTAAAATGTCTGTCAGATTTCCTGCATTCATCTGTAATGCTCAGCTGCAGCTTCTCAAACCTCAGATCCTCCATCAGCTCTTCTGTCTCAGTCTGCCTCCACAAACCTCTGTGTTTCCTGCCTTAAACTTCTCCCCTGATGCCACAGAGAGATGTGAATGTAAATGCCAGCGTGCGCTCGCAGGTCTGTCGGGGATTCGAAAGCATTCATTTAGGAGAGAGAGAGTTCAGCTGTCTGCTGCGGTCTTTAAGCTCCTCATCTGCCCATGAGACACTTTAATCAGTTGCACAGAACAATGAAGCTACTATCATAAAATGTGTTTTATAAAGTTTTATATGATGTTGAATATCAAGTTGTTATTGTTGTTTATATGTCTATGTGGTGTTTGTAATACAATTCAGGTTTTCACCTGAAACCTACAGATTAACAAAGACAGAATTAAAAAACACCCATGTTTTCTACATTACAAGCATGTTGTAACCAATCACATCAATAAGTAAACCGAGTGGATCAGGAAGTCACAAAGAAATGATCTTCTAAGAATGTTAGTCAATGTTTTCAGAACGTTCCCTGTTAGCTGGTACAATTAATCTACAATTAATGCATTTCAGTTCAGTTTAAAAACAGTATTCTTGTGTAAAAACATCTGAAAACACGCAAACACACAGAGGCCTTACAAGACACACAGATCACATGAAGCTCATATAATACATCTGCTGAGCACAACAACAACACATCTGTGCGGAAGGCAGCTGTCTGTGTAGTGCACTAGCTTTTGGACTGGAGCAATAATCTAATTTTTGTGTCTTATGATGTTATTATATAATTTCATTATTTGAGACATCACAGGAGAGAAGAGGTCTCCAGTGACACACATTCACAGCTGGACTAACATGAACATGGATGACTGCAAACATCACCTGACATGCAGCGGTTCAGGGCGTCATTTAGTCTGTTGTTTGGGTGCTGTGGGTTAAATCTGGGGCTCTTTGAAAGTGTGTGTGCGTGTGTGTGTGTGTGTGTGTGACTCATGCGTGTGTCTTTAACCCTGTACATGCACACACGCGTGTGCTCTGATCACACAGACTGTACAACACAAACGCTGATTTCATTTCCTGCTCGGTGTCTCCTCTGACCTTCATGAGTTTAACTACTGACTCAAAAACACACATTTCTCAGTCAAAATCTTCAGCACATGAAAGAGTGTGAAGATGGATGATAGTTCAGCAGAACAAGCTTTGATGGTGAAACATTTGAGGAAACTAAGAAAATTGAATGTTAAAGTTATTTAGACAGCAGAAATTATGTATTTAGACTCTGTTTGAAAGATGCTAGAAGGTCATTTGAATTTGCAACAACATTAAAGTTAAACGGAAGTAAAGACAGTTTTTTTCCTCTCTAGATGTAACTTCTTAAAGCTGCAATGTGTAACTTTTGCCTCTCTGCCGCCATCTCTGTTTGAAACATAAAACTGCAGGTTGTGTTGTTTTCTTTTTATGGTGAAGTCAAATTTCCAATGAAATCAGACCCACCAGCTCAAACTATACATCATTATTATAAACTTACCGTTGTGAATCTTCATCTGTTATGTACATGATTAATAACTGATTCCTCCATCACCCAGCATGAATAAATAACCCCCCACGCTCTGTTCATCACAACAGTTCATCTGATGTTTTCATCATATCTGATGTGGACAGAATTACTTCATCACAACAACACAGATGATGTCATTTCTGTTGTGCTGGTAACTATGAATAGATCTGACTACAGCCGTTTGACAGAGATGTGATGAATGAATGATGCGTACAGTGAGCTCACAACACCGTCCAATCAGTTTGTTTATTTCTGATGATGTAACAACAGAATTATGACATCACTGCATTTCAACCTTCTTTAAAAGTTTCACTCTTCAGAAGATTTTCTTTCCCTCTGTTGCTCATATAATGTGCTAACAGCTCTGACTAACCTCACTGTTAGTAATACATGCGTGACTATTTGACTTTGTTCTGAGGAGAAATGTATCTCTCCGTATGCAGTTTAAGACTGTAGGAGACAATCATGATTAATGGAACTGAGGATGCAAATGTACCACCTCCCGTCTCAATCCCACAATCCTCTACTCCTCACCCCGCGTCTCAATCCCACAATCCTCTACTCCTCACCTCCCGTCTCAATCCCACAATCCTCTACTCCTCACCTCCCGTCTCAATCCCACAATCCTCTACTCCTCACCC
>JAZGTJ010009807.1:0-18888 GCA_036877575.1 Botia almorhae
AGAATTTGTTGCTTTGGTTCAGTTTGTTTGAGTTTGCCAAATGACTAAATGCAAACGTTATCTTCCAATATTGTTCCACAGTATCATTTCTTAACATATAGAAAGGATTGTTGTTTTTGTAAATATAAGGAAAGAACTGTATGGATGTCACGTATTATGGAAATGCATTTTTAGGTATAGACTTGACATTTCTCTGTTGCCCCTCAGGCTGCAAGGATCATAGCCAAGCTGGCTGCCTGGGGACATGACCTAATGGAGGGCAGTGACCTGAACTACTACTTCAACTGGATTAAGACCCAGCTCAGCTCTCAGGTAGAGCACATTCTGATTCTGAAATCATCAAAGCTTCTCCGTTGAACCAGTTAAGATGTTTAATTCAGATTTTAATTTTTGTAATTATTTTGTAATGGGCCCTTGTTTTCAAATGACGAATGTGCCCATTTCTCTGCAGGCTTTTATTTGTAAAATAGATCTAAAACATAACGCCTTGCCCTTTTCGATTCAAACTCGATTGAAAAACACATCCGCTGTTGCCCTCATCCCAGAACATACTGTATCTCACTCTTTGTGCATAACAAGTGTTGCTCTGCCTTGTGATGTAAATTTTCCTTCGCAATCAAACTTCAAAAGATGCCATCGCTCTCTTCTGTTTGTCATTCCTCACGCTATTCACTGGAGTGCGAAAGGCAGGGAGAGATTTAAAAGAATTTGTGATGTGTCAGACGACTGACCATATGTTATATTCCTATTGTCTGGCTTCAGTCACACTTTATTTTGTTGTGTATTTATTTGTTAAGGCAGAAGCCCTTGATATGGAAGAAAGGTGTCAATTGCCAGTTATTTACTTCATTTATTTACTTCAATTGTCCAGTGTTTATTCTCCTGTTTATTGGCCAACAGATTCTTGGCAAATCCTGCATTACACACTCTTAAATGTGCCACACAAAGTGTGTTATGGTTTATATAAAACTGTCAGTGACCATGTTAGAAATAAACTCCAGCTGTATGTTGGGATTCTTCAGAAAGGTATGTGGAGCTCCAGGTGTTCCCCGCATTCAGAAACAGAAACCAGTTTGGCAGACTGTCCCTCATATTGTTAGTCATTCTGATGTCTGTTTTGATTCCTCCTTTGCTTTTGCACGGTTTTACCTCACCGTGACTGGGCAGTCCAAGGTTTTGATCACTCAGTTTCTGAAGGATCAGGAATAGCAATGCCAGGTCACCACTGCAGTCGACTGCTTTTCTTGAAGGGAAAACAACAAGCACGATTTCCACCTGGAATCCTCCTAAATGCTGAACGAGGTGTTTGTGTCACTGTGATGTTAGAAGGAACTCAGACACAGGAAGCAACAGCCCAAACCACAGATACACATTAAAGAATTCGTTTTAAAGAAGGCACAGTGGTGCGAATGGAAGTCGGTTCAGTCATTTACCAGCGGCGCACGGTACCCAAAGGTTGACCTTCTTTGTGACAGAACCAGCTGAACTTCTTTATTTATAAGTTTAACATAGTTAATGAGATGTTATGTATTTATGGCTTAAAACATTTGGAATTGTCTTTGTTTTTTAAGTCATTTTTTTCGTTTTTCGATTTTGTTGTTGTTGTTCATTGTTCACTGTGTTAAAGCCAAACCGTTTGCATCTTGCTTTCACAGGTGTATCTAAATATTTATTTATTATAAAGCTTTCCTTAATTCTGCTTTTTGGAACATCATCTTCCCCTGATGTCACCTAAGTACCGTGAAAAAGACTGTTGACTATTCTCTATTCTTAACTATTCTTAACTGTTCTTGACACTAACTATTGATTATTCTTGACAAGTTTTATGTCAAGAACGTGTATTCTTTTAAAGACATTTTGGGACGGTCGTAATGTCCTTGTACGTGGAATTACTGTACAGTATGTGCAAGGAACAGAACAAGTGTTTCGGTTAGACCATAATTCTGAGGTTTGGTTTCAGCAATTTAAAATCCTGCTTTTTCTCAGTGGTTATATAGTCTGCAAGTCTGCAGGGCTTCATGCTCCTGAAAATGAGAAAAAAATAAGAACACAGTGATACACTTATCAGCAGAATGTATAACCTTGACGAACAGTATTTCATTGAAAACAACATCGCTTGGCTTGATTTTACGTGATAAGAGTGAATGAGACTTTACAGGCTGTGCAAAGTTTTGCAGATGCTTTAGAATGAGTCCCTGTAGCTCAAATGGTAAAGCCTTGTGCTAACAAAGGCAAGGTCAAAGGTTCGAGCTTCAAGGAACACACAGCTGATGAACTGTATACCTTAAAGCACTGTAGATCACTGTGGATCGCTTTAAATAAAAGTGTAAAGTAGAAAATGAAATTGATTTATTTAGATGCTTGTATAGATACAAAATAGTCACCTTGCCTCAATTCGCAAGAGTTTATAAAAATGGTTTAGAATTTGAGCTGTCAGGTCTGATTTCCTGGGCAATGTCAGTTTGGCTTCATCTGACTTCAACGTACTTATCTACGTTATGTAAAGTAACCTGCAATTTTATGTTTTAAACAGAGATGGCAGTAAAGAGGTGAACGTTATGGATTGCAGCTTTAATCAATATACTAATGATGGTAGAACAAAATAATAAATAACAACACTACATTGTCATTGAAAACAAAAAGAGTACATTGCAAAAGCTGTATTTAGTGTAGTATAAACAATCCCAACCAGTTGTTTGATTGTGAAAGCCAGCACAGGAATGATCAGTTGCGGGTTTTGCCTTTAATTTCACATGATGAGCGCACAGCACTTTGTGTAGCTACATGTAATGTGAATTTTCTAAAGGTTTAATGTATAGTATGTTAGCATGCAATAGCAAATAAAGAAGGCTGCCTATTCTGTGATTAATATTGATGGAGGTCTTTTGTATTCATACAGTATCCACTGGCTGTCAGTGACTGTACCCACTTATAGATTAAGTGATGATGAGGAAGTCTAGCTTTGATTTTTCATTTGCCCTATAAATTATGCTGTGGTTGTAGGACGTTGTGTTTTGCATGCAGTTTCATATTTTAGCTTGAGAGCTCTCTGAATTAATGAATGTTTGAAAATTAATAAATAGAGGACCACTGTTCATGTTCATTACACTATTCAGAGTGTATGAATGTGTGTACTTCTGTAAATTCTGAGTGTACTTCCATAAATGAGCTTTATTATATCCAAGGCAATGAGAGATGAATAAACAAACCAGAATCTGAAATTTCTGAAAAATGTTGTTTTGACTCTTTACTCAGACAAAAAAAATTATGTTTTGTTTTTATTTTTAGATTTTGCAACGTGTTGACTTGCCAATGTTTCACCCAGGCTGTGCTCTTGTGATAGATTCGGTGTAGTTATGACCGAAATGAATTCAGGGCTTCTGTTTCCCCCGAATCTCACAATCACACCAAAGTCATCTATATTCCTGCCATTATTGTCCAAGCACACCACTCCAATATGTTTGTTGTTTTCTTTTTCATTAGAAACTACACGGTACAGGTGGTGAACCTGGGACAGGGACCATCTCTCCCAGTGAAGTGAGTATGTCGAGGTGAACGAGCCTCCATTATTTTTCAGAGGCCGAGATCTTCACCCTCTATTTTTGAGATCCACTGCTTTTTTCCATTCATATGCACTGTGAATCTCTCCACTTTTATCCTGCAATTTAACACACATCCCTAAAACAGCCCCTTTTTCTCTGTGTCCATCTATAAACACTTTTGTAAAGGTTTCTTTCCTCTCTTGCAGTGGTTATAGTCATAATCCAATATTTCTGCTGTTTATTTTTGGGGTTTTGAAGACAAAACCACTAGATCAGATATATTAAAGGACCGCCAGATGGCTTTTGTCTTACTTCATGCCATTGCTTTCATATCTTTATGCGCCGTTTGGAGTTGATTTAAAAAAATGCACCTTTTCTTTCATCTTCTTTGTCAGAACCCACTGGTGCCACACAAGCGTCTATAAATTCAAATTCAATTTCCTCTCTTGGCTCTTAAGATTTCTATTCTTCATGACCTCCTCATTGCCACTATACTCTGGACCGCTCTGCTTTCATGCATATGGTGCTGATATACAGCATCATCTCCTCCAGTTAACAACTGAATCTCTTCTCTCTATCTCTGCTGTATTATTCACTCCGTCTCAGGTTTTCAAAGCTTCTGCTTCTGGCTGCTGCATTGTGGGATTGTCTCTTTGATCCAGCATGTTACCCAAAGGCAGAGTTCTCAAAGTCAGAATCTTACTGCACGTGCATAAGTGAATGCGGAAGTAAACGCAGCCGGTTTCTCTGTGTTCCTTTGCTAGATTCAGAAAAGGCTTTTTGATACATGCATCCGTTTTCTAGCTCCCCGTCTCCTCTTCGTGTTCTGAACATGTTGTGTTTTGTGTCCATGCTAATGTGTGTGTGTATGTGTGTGTGTGTGTGTGTATGTGTATGTCTTTTTCTGGATCTGCACAGAGCTCCCAGTACGTTCAGTGCGCCGCCGGTTGCCTGCAGCTGTTGTTGAGGGTGAATGAATACAGATTTTCCTGGGTGGAGGCTGACGGAGTAAACTGGTAATAGTTTCTAGTTTCTATTGCACTTTTACGACCCATTCGTGTGTATGTGTTCCTGTAGCTCAGTTGGTAGAGCATTGCGTTAGCAGGGCTAAGGTTGTGAGTTCGGTTCCCAGGGAGCACATGTACTGACAAAATGTATAACTTGAATGTACTGTAAGCCACATTACATAAATGTAAATGTAATGTGTTATGCAATATTGCACCTGAAAGATTGTATATGTGATTTATTAAACCCTATAAGCCCAGTCTCCAAACAGAAGTTGTTGGCAGCAAAAGCAGTAAAATGATTGCAGGTCTTTAAAGTCTTGGTTTTATTTAAAACGGATATTTAAAAATGTGTTGTTCACAAAGTGAAAATGAATCAGAGTAATACAGCCTTAAATACATTGAAAAGAATATACAATAGGCACCAAAAATAAATACACAAATGGGAACCCACTTGTCTTTAAGAGGATACCCTTTGTTTCAATGTTTGCTGCACAACATTGCATTGCCTATGTTCTCTTTTTTGCCACCCCATAGAGTGAAGAATGAACCTTGGAGAGCGAGAAAGCATCTCTCATTGTCCTCACAGGTTTCAGCCCTGTGATCATAAAGGCTCTTTTGTTTCGTTGTGTTCAGAAAGTGCAAAAAAGGATAATGAGGCTTTTATGAACATAATTTTCTTGCCTCTAAAGAACAATTTCTTTCATGTAATGCTCTCATTATACATCAAAAAATGTGGGCTACAATTTTTCCTCCCTGTTTTATCTATTCCGCCATCTTAGGTGACTTCGTGAAGAGCATCCTCTGATCAGACCATTACGAGCTACTGTCTGCTAACACTGACTCTCTCTGTACCCGTTGCAGCATCACGGCAGTGCTGAGCAATAAATGCGGCTTCCAGCTGCAGTATCAGATGATCTTCTGCGTCTGGCTCCTGGCCTTCAGCCCTCAACTGTGCGAACAGCTGCGGCGCTACAACGTGGTACCTGCTCTCTCCGACATCCTCCAGGAGTCTGTCAAAGAGAAAGTCACCCGCATAATCCTGGCTGCTTTCAGGGTATGTGTCATAAAACCTGCCTCATTAACTGCCCAGTTTTAGCTTCTGACATGTGAATGCAGCTGAATGCAGTGGCAATTAAAGCACCTGGCACCCCTAAACTCAGTTGTATGGGATCATATAGTTATGTTACTCTAAATCCACTCCTGAATCCTCCCAGACACGCTTTCTCCGCACCGGTGAAATCAAAACAAAGTCCAACTGAACGTGTCTTTACCGATATACAACGAAGGCCATTTTAATTGGCTTATTAAAAACCTAAAGAACTTGCAACCTCTTACAAACCAATAAGAACTATTCTTCAGATCCACAACATTTCATACTCATACATAGGGCTGAGCCTTCCCCTCCCAACTCTGAAGTTCTAGAATCATCCCTGTGGGTAACATAGGTCTGTAGATGATGCGTAGATGATCCGTAGATGATCCGTAGATGATCCGTAGATGATCCGTAGATGATCCGTAGATGATCTGTAGAAGATCTGTAGATGATCCGTAGATTATCCGTAGATTATCCGTAGAAGATCTGTAGATGATCCGTAGATTATCCGTAGAAGATCTGTAGATGATCTGTAGAAGATCTGTAGATGATCCGTAGATCTGTAGAATTACTATCACAACACTTCTGCTCTGTTAACATCATCTTTGAGTTAGACATTTAACCCCAGTCATTTCCAGAGGTGCCGTCCCTGCAATTAGAGGACTTTTAAGAAGGTTGTTTGCTTAATAAAATTCAGTAAAAAAAGTATCAATATAAACATATCTCCAAAAATAGTCAATCAGGTGACATTAAATCTGATGTCAGCCTATTTGAGAATGGATAAACAGTGGATGGATCAGTGTGCATACTGAATCAAATGCATGGGTGTGGTCTGTGTTCTCACTTGATTCAGATCAGGGCTTCTTTGGGCGGGCGCCGTCCACTTCAAAGTCCATTAGCGGATCATTCGTACTTTCATTCGGGAAAGATTTAATTTGCCCAGAGCTTTCATGATGAATGCACTAAGAAACCCATTATTACCCTATTAGGGTGGCAGGTTTTCACACTCTGGCACGTCATCACTCTTTCAGCGCTCGATTTATAGAGACTAAAAACGGATAAAAACTCCCTTACCGCATATGTCGTTTATTTGAATTATTTGATTGAAGCCATAGTGCAGCCAAATTTAGTCTCAAGGTATTTTATCCTTCCTGCCTATTACTTTTACTCTGCGGGTGCATATTTGTTGAATACATATCCGAGGCATAAAAACGGGCTCCTTGTTATTCGTATTCTGTATGTCATTTTCGTTCACGCGCTGGCCGCAGGCTACATTAAATGTTCAAATTAGCTCTGAAAGCTGGGCTCTGTTGTTGGCATTACAGTTGTGTAATGAATTCATTGTCCGTGCCGCGGACAGTATTGAATTAGAGCGCAGCGCTTCATTCATTTCACCTGCTGTTGAGCTTATTAAGTTGTCCTGGCCAAGTATTCTCCTTCTGTTCCTGCTCATGATTACATAGCTTCCATTTCGTGGCTATCAATGGGTCTGCCTCTGCCCATTGGCTATTATTTATGTTCCACGTTTGCAGACTCTACACCGCCTAAAAGCGATGCTTTAAAACACCCAAGATTACGGTAATTGGTTTGTGGTTTATCTTAGTTGTAGCTTCTATGGGTGCTAATAAAATGATCGTTCTTTATTGATGTTAAGTATTTAGCTGTATGGCTCTCTCGCTCTCTATTTCTCTGCAGAGTAGAGATGTCATGATATAGAATGTTTTGTTGCAGTCTGACGCTGAATGAAATGATGAAATGAAATCATTGTTCATGACAGCAGTGATAAGGGGTGTTTATAATAAGCAGTATCACAAAAGTAAACTAATTTACTGAATAAGATCATGGCCACGATTTAGCTGAAGACATAGGACAAATAACAATCTCAAGTCTGTCTGTCCATCTGCCCATCTGTCTACACGTTCGTCCATCCATCCATCCATCCGTCCATCCATCCCTTCATCTGTCTGTCTGTTTATCTACCTAACTCAATTCCATGGTGGATTGCCAGTTATTTTTCAGATATATGTTTTATTTAAAATGGTCATTTACTCTCGTGCAAGCTACACCAACCGGTCATCCATCAATGCCTTATTTGCAGTGAAGGAGAAGGTGGTGTTTAAGTATGCATGGATGCACAGAGGGAGGTGTAGGACAGCCCTGCGCTACCAATCCATCATCCTGTTAACTGCAGCTGTACATTGAGTTGATCAGATGTCCGACCCTCCGGCGATTACAATGATTCATCACGTACGTCGCAACCAACATAAGCAGTAATACAGCCTAAAATTGTCTCTGTGCAAATATTTAAAGGAGACTTCATCCAAACCGACTCAACAGGTATTTGTCTGAGTTAGATGAATGCGCATTTATTTTGCCAGCACGCCTGCCAACAAAGCACACCAGTGAGCGCTTACTGAATTTTTCATCAGCCTTGTTTCCAGAAGTAGATTTACTTTCATTTTGTCCATAGGGGTTTAAAAAAAATACTGTTTTTCAGAACTGTGTGCTTAACATCTTTTACCAGACAATGAGCGGCACCCCATGAATCATTGCCAATTATGTAATCAAATACACAATGACAGTATAATTAAAACTGTTGACTTATTGACTTGGTGTAGTTATTCACTGTAAATTCGGCTATTCAACACGTTTTTTTTAATGTTTTTTAAAAGTCTGAAGTCAGGCTTGTGAGTTATGACCTATACAGAAGCATATATCAGTGCTTAATCTCTGAGCTCATGGCAGATCTGCCTAGTAAGGTTCATATATTGTTGTTAAAGATCAGTTGTTTTTTGAAGAAAATAAGTTAGGCATGAATATTTCTTTCTGCAACTCTACTGTTCTATATCAGTTCGGTTTGCTTTATATCAGGTCGTGTTAAATTGCTTTATTTAGCAATCGGCATTGTAACAATACAATATGGCCGCTGCGAATTAACATTCCAAAGCTGTTCATCGGCTCTTGAAAATGCATTACTCTTGTAATTCAGTTTTCACTCTATTGGGAGTCTGCCACTGCTGCTTAACGTGAACTGTTCCTCTCTACACGTACAACCTCCATCACCCCTTCTGTTTAATCTTTGCTGCCCTTCATGCATGCAACAGCACGACATCCTGACTTCACGCTGGAAAGCAGAGCCTTTGTGGACTCAAACTGGTCAATTTTATCAGGGGCTTTGTATTGTATAATAATGTCCCAATTCATCTCATTCAAAGCTGCTGGGAAGCAGTGAGGTGCCTAATAAGTACTTGGTTTGTACTCCGCTGGCATTAAATTAAAGTGTCTCAGTAACGATGATTTAAAATTAGATTCGGTTATGTTTCATCAAGGTAATCAATACTTAATTCGTTTGTGGTTCTTCTTGGAGAGCTTGAGGAATTTATATTTGACCTTCAGGTCTGTAATAAATCTTCCAGCCAAACTCTCAGGCTGTTTCAACATGATAAACATGACAAGAACATTTTATTTGATTACTAATTGCTTTGTGTTTAGCTTCCTAATATTAAAGAACTGATGTTAATTTCTTGGATTGGCAGCATGAGTTGATTTGATATGATGCGCAATCGGAAGTGAGCAATTTGAGGTAGTGACTACTGGCAGCATCGTGAAGATGTTCAGAGAGAAAATCTTTGGTAATGTCAGAGCGAGTTTGACGCGTTTAAGTGAGCTTTGAAAGAGCAACACCTAATCTTAGTACAGCTAAGAGCAAAGAAAACAGTCAATTGTTAGGTTAGCATTTCCTGCCCATAAAGCCATATCCGTTCGTACGTGTGTTGAAGCATTAGACATTAAAACACTTTTATTCTAATTTGGCATGTTCATTTCCCCTTCACATTTCTCAGTGCTGAAATTCACTGTTGGTTCTCTATTATTCCAAAGACCTCGTGTCAAACAGGTGCTGGTAAAGCACCAAAAAGCTTTTTTGCCCTTATGAAAGTAGCAGAAACTCTTAATAAAGTAAAAGAAACTCTCTGTCTCTCTCTGTCTCTCTCTCTCTCTCTCTCTCTCTCTCTCTATATATATATATATATATATGTATGGTATATATATATAGACTTCTGAAAGGCCACGTCTAACTGTAGGTCTTGATTCTTCAGGGCTCAGGTTAGCTATTTAATCACTGTTGATTTGAAATCTTAAAGTTCTTTAAAAGATACACAAGGATACACCATAGAAACGTGGTATCCACCTGACCTTCAAGTATAATCCAATAAAAATAAATCCTTGCCAAGCTTTATTTTTAAATACTGCACTCTCAACATTGTATACTGTATAGGCAATATACTATATACTTATTTATGGGTTTTATTTCTGGAGGTATTTTTGCAAACTTGTACTTTTACACTACAATTAAAACCACAATTATATGATTTATTTAACCACTATTGTATCATTACATAGTGACAAGCGATAAAGCCATGACAACAACAGAATTTTTTGTTTCTGTTTCTGTAGTCATGGTAATACCCCCCACAGTGAAATCTGATTGGTCCAAAATTCTACTCCATGAGTATTTAAATATCAAATATCTCCCTATTCTGCTGGGATTGGGTCACATTGTGCAGCAATTTAACTGATTTTTATTAAGAATATGCAAATTCCTGGTCACTATGAATTTGTCATGTTTGTGCTAATTAGAATACTGTATAAGTCATTTAATATTCTCAGCTGAATAATATATAATATTCATATAATATATATAATATACTATATAACATAAAACGTTCTGCGTACTGTTTGTGTGTTAATATAGAACCTGTTGGAGAAGTCCGCTGAGAGAGAGACGCGACAGGAATACGCTCTGGCCATGATCCAGTGCAAAGTGCTCAAACAGCTGGAGAACCTGGACCAGCAGAAATATGATGATGAGGACATCACTGATGACATCAAGTTCCTGCTGGAGAGACTGGGAGAGAGCGTTCAGGACCTCAGGTAAACCCCGTTATACTGGCCTGTCTGTCTCACAGCAATCAATGTTCTATATTAAACAGCATGCATAATTATTCTGTAGCTTTATTTACTATGAACACATCAAGGGCCGAAGTAAATAATGGCAATGGTTTTGAGTGATAAATGAGACACATTTTCAGCATGTTTCTCTACATGATGATGTCATAGTCTCCTGTTTCTCATGCAGCTCTTTCGATGAGTACAGCTCTGAGTTGAAGTCTGGCCGTCTGGAGTGGAGCCCAGTGCACAAGTCGGAGAAGTTCTGGAGGGAAAACGCTGTTCGCCTAAATGAGAAGAACTACGAGCTGCTCAAGTAAGACGCACCGTGTGTTTGGATTAGGGATGGCCGCTATTAATAGGATATATAAGATGCAACTGTAGAAATGTATAAACCATTGCAGATTTTTGTGGATTTTTTATACCTTAGTAGATATTTGCTGCTTTGTAACATACAGTTGAAAGTGAGGAGGAAACATAAGTCAGTGTGAAAATACAATGCAAATGCATGTCCTAAAAAGGTGAGGAAAAATTGTAAGGGATGTAAGTTTGATTGAGCCTAACGTCATAATTAGTTATATTCATATAGAATTTGTATATAAACTATTTTACAACAGTTACATATATAGCTCAACCAGTAAGCGTAATATTTGTAACTATGCATTGTTTTACCTTGAAGCTAAGCTATAGTGTTCATGTAAATGAACAGCATTAAATCTCTGTAGTCTCTCTATAACTCCCTATAACTCTTTTCTAAACCCTTCTCTGAATAAAAAAGTATCAGGGCCATAAATATAAAAAGAAAAAATAAATATAAATACAAAAATGACCATTTGAATATGGTTACATACGCCCTATGTTAATTGATATAGTATAAATGATGGTAATGAGTGTTTTTAGTTCGGTTAGTGAAGGTCAGATGTGTGGAGATGATCAATTCACTACTGGTTAGGAATATACTGTACTGTTTTCACTGTAGGAGAGTGTGTCTTTTTTCATATCTGGCTGAAGGTCACACAAGGTCACAGAAACTGGAGTGGAGTAGCAACAGCTAAAACGTTTGTTTCAATCATTCTCTCAGTAGTTTAATCGTGTCAACTCGACCCTTTTGACAGCTCTGTTTAAATCCTAATGTACTCATCTTATTCCTCTCATCACCACTTTCTCCACAGCGCTCAAAGACTCAGTTTCAGCTCTCTGCAATTTGTATTTCACGTCCGTCCTTTTCTTCTTCTCTTCCTTCATCTCGTGCGCTCAGTGTGTAGGTGATGTGGTACTTTCGAGCCTTCTCAGTCTCCTCGGAGCCCCTCATTATGTATTTCTCGCACGACCGTAGTAATTTTCCCACTTTGTGCGATGCGGACCCATCTCGCACTTGACCTATTGTCCGCGAGCAGAAAGGCTTCGGCAGAACATCTGAAACAATATCCCTCGGGTCAATAAGCTTCCCGCTACGTGTTTTCCCCATATTTTTTTCTTATTGAATTGATAGAAGTGTTAATATTTTGCTATACAGTAGCCTGAGATGTATTTGCTCACTCTAGGGTTTGGTTTTACCCTGCAGGTGTTTGTGATTGCTTTTGGGCACCTGTAATAATTGTGTGTCTGTGCTCCCTGCCAGGATACTGACCCGGTTGTTAGAAGTGTCTGATGACCCTCAGGTTATTGCTGTTGCCGCTCACGACGTGGGAGAATACGTGAGGCATTATCCTCGCGGCAAGAGGTGAGGTCCTTTATCTGTTTCTTCAGATATGTTTTTCGGTGCTTGAATATCTTCTCTTGCTCTGGATGATTATAGAGCTCCGAATCACCCAGGTTAGAGTCTATGCCGGCACTTGCGCACGATATTCAATTCGGTGTCGATTTACATCACAAGTGTACGTCACTTCAAAGAGCGCAGCCCACCGAGTCATCCAGACTGACCTATTGCAAGATATTGCCACAGATTTGCATATATTTGGTATTTTTAGCACATAATGTTCACAGTCAGCCAGTGAGTTTTAGGCACATACATAAATGCACGTATCCTGCTTTTACTCTGTGGTAACAGTTAGACTCTAGAAAAGTGTTTCAAAGTGTGTGTAAGCTACTCGATTCTAATTCAACAGTGAGTTGCTGATACCTTCTCTAATCCAGACTCTTCACTCCCAGAGGGTGATCACTCAGAACACACTCCCTCGCTTTCCTCTTTAAAACGCCCCCAGTCCTCGGAGAAACCAAATCTAGAAGGTCTCATTGGACCAAACCACCTCTGGTTCCGAACCTATAATTAAACCCCTTTAGAGAAAATGAGCTTCTACAGATCTCCTATTGCAGATGAGCGCCAATCTTAAAGAACTGCACCTATTTGCGATAAGTGGTGAGATGTTACCTATCCCTCTTTTGTTCTCCTAGATGTGGTTTTGTTGTAGCTGCAGCTATTAATGGGGGAAAATATCATTGACTTTAAATTGCCACTAAACAGACTTGTCTAGAAGCCTGATCATTTTGAGACGTGATGTTCATGTAACCGACAACATGTACAGTACAAAACCCCACAGACAGCAAAACTGTGGGAACATAATCGTACTGTCAATAATGTTTCACTTCACTGGCAGTGTTTTCTACCGCCAGCACATTTAGGTCAGTTGTAAATTGCTTTAAATGGGAAATGATAGGTGTTATTTAGGTGTGTGGTGCACCTAAAGTCTTTAGCATCTCACAAATCAAAATGAATCCTGAAACGCTTTTTATTACAGCGAAACGTAATAAAAGAATGTTAAAGGAACATTTTGGTTGGAAAATGTATTTGATGTCACTGCTCCTTGAAATATCTAACCTACAATAAACATTTGCTTTTCATGTTTTCTGGTTTTGTTAAAAGATATGACAATTGCTTCAAATAATTGTAGGGGTGGGTTCAGATTTGGACCTGTAATCAGCCACCCCTAGCAACCACATAACAACAAAATACAAACCCATCAGGACACCTTAGAAACCACCTAGCAACCCTGTGGAATCTTCAGCTTCAGATTAAAACCTGCTGCTATAACAGTGTGATTTTTGCCATTTTTTACCAAAGGGGCCTTGTGATTGTACTAATTAACAGCATTGGCAGAGAAGTGCAGCTGTTGTTCTCAGAGTTACATCGAAATGCAGAAACATCCAAACCATCACGTGATCGACCGTCCTGCAGAACATAATCATATGGACCTGCATGTCTCTGTCTTCCTGTTCTTCAGAGTGATTGAGCAGCTGGGTGGTAAACAGCTCGTGATGAACCACATGCATCATGAAGATCAGCTGGTCCGCTATAATGCGCTGCTGGCTGTCCAGAAGCTCATGGTGCACAACTGGTACGTTCACACAACGTTAATGCAACATTTAGCACCAACATTTTGCTGTAGTGCCATACTGTACCATTTTTGGCAATTTGACATGTTAGCTAACAAAACTAACAAATGTTAACTAACAAAGAGCAATATACTTTAAATCATTTATTAATTAATTTTATAATCGGTTATCCAGTTTGTATTATGTTGATGGATGCTTATATCTACAAAAGTGTCTTAACATTATATATTAATGATATACATTACTCATTATATATCATATACTTGTATATATATGGTTATATAGTATAGTTGTTTATATAGTTGTTCATTGGACTGTTGTTGTTTCTGTTCAGCTTTGGTTGATATTTGTTTAAAATCCAGAGCTCACAATAGCCAAAAAAACAATTAACTTTTGAAGTGTTTGCCACACCCTCTACAGGGGTGTGAATGGTAAACTGTTTTCATCCCTGTGAGCATTGAAATTATTCTTTCAACGAGGCTGATAAACCTCAGAGGCCCCACAACACAGCCAGTGTGTTTAAAATGCAACAGACCTGCGCTGTCATACACCCACATGGAAGGTGTGAAAGTCATCTACATGTCATAAATAGAAATCGTTCTGGGTCAGGATTCTATAACGACACCTTTATATCTCTTCCTTCAAATGGAGGGTTGAGTGCCAAACTGAGCCGAATACAAGTGGCTTTAAATGCCGCCTGAGTGTTTATATATTACTGCTGTATAGGGAGCTTGCTGTAATATAGAGGAAAACACGCTCCATAAAGAATTACCGAATTATTCATGTTCATCATCGGTCTCACTGGAGTAAATATAATGACATACAGATGCTCATGGGAAAACGTATTGTGAAGTATTTGTATTGTAAACCCAGCCTGAGGCGTGTACGTGTAAAAATCTCTACCGCTTTGCTATTTGCTCGCTTAGAAAAAGTCACGTCTTATTCGGATTGTACGGTGGCCATTATTAGCCATTAGCTAAATGGTTCGCGTGTAATTTTCTGAATTAATTGTACGCAATTTTGCAGCGATTTGTGACGCAAAGCTCACGTCTCAACGCAAAAAAGAAGACGGTGATAAAAGAAATCGTGTAATTGTTACATCGGTGCTCAGGTCTCCTTAATACAGCCACAGAATCAAAAGCGGACCGTTGAAAAGACGCAAGTGGACTAAAGAGGCGAATTTTAGTGTGAATATGTGAGGAATTATAAAGCGCGGTGAAGGCCAACTCTTGTTTGTGTTTTAATTGGAGGCACAGGGGATGTATTAGCAAGACGATTAAGTTAAGATTCTCTGAATGTGGTTTCCAAGGTGCTGTGAAGAAGAGCGATACAAGAATAGCCGATCACTTCCTTCCGTTGTATTCCTCTCAAGCGCTGTCCTTTCTTTTCTGTTTGGTATGTTCGTGATTTTCAGATGCGTTCTCACAGGAAGGACACGGCTCCGTTTCCATGGCATTTATAATAACTTGTGGGTTTTTTTGGTAACGATCAGAACTCATCTTTCCTTGTTGTTGTTGTAGTGCATCATCTTTTTGTTTTCACCCAGCTGGATACAGAAATAACCAAAAGCTTCCTGTCAGGAGCGGTAGTGCTGTCACCACACGGTGGCTGTTGTTTTCCTCGGTCCACAGAGACCGTTTGGCGTCATGGCAACAGCAGGAGCAGAAGATGTTTGAGTTGGCACAGTTCTAGATGGCTCATTTAACACAATGTTAGCTTTGTCGTATCTTTACCATCTGGCTTTACCGCTGGAAACGCGGTGATGTGTGTCTGCAGAAGTTCTGCCTCGGTCTGGGATGTTGCCACACCGTAGGTTGTTCGACGCAGCTTAGCGTGAAATCTCTCGGACGTGCTTTACTGCCATGAACCTTAATTTGATCGAAAATGAAGTCCTGAGCCAAATATTTTTGAAGTTATTATGAACTGTAGCAAATCACACTTATGCTGTGTAAAGTGTTTCATATTTTAGAAAGCATTTAAGCATTTAAATGTAAAAAAATTATTTTTTTCTTTTAATGGTTGTTGCATAGAAGTTGGCACGTGCTTTAATCCAAAGCAATTCCTAATGTGTATACATTGGGAATTGAATCTATGACCCGTCATTGTTATGCTCCAGACCACATAAACAACCAGCAAGATATCATTTGCCGCATGAATTGTGGATTTTAAGATAGATTCTCTATACTGGAATGAAAAAAGATTTCGACTGAAAATCTATAGACTCTGTTATAGTAGTATAACAGAGTTATATAATATATTATATTAATAATATTAAAACAAGTTAGCATCATGTTAAAACATTCAGTGTTAGTGATGCCCGGCAGCCACTGCAAAGTCATTGTTTGGCTTTCAAAATCGCCCCCGGCTCCTTAGACACAAGTTCATCCAGGGTCATAGTCGTATGTACCTTAGGTTGAACAAATAAGGCCAGAAACCTAGTCAAGCATTTCATAAGCCACACTCATAAGATGACTCGCTATTGCTTGTAGATTTCCACAACAGGGGATGAGCAAGAATCAAAAATGACATTGACAGATTCACCGACTTTTCTTGCTGTACCTTTATAAGACCCTGACGTCAAAAAACAAATACGTTTTTAGAGGTGTCCATGAAAAGAAAGTCAAAAGCCTCTTAAAGTCGCCTGGTTAACACCATGTTCCCTCACTTACATCTTGTGGTTTGGGTCGATGGTAAGACGGCTGCAAAATAAATGTGCGGTAGGGACGATGCTTCATCTAAACAGTGATTGTTTTGTGGGTCCTATTTTTCGGAACATAATACTTGCATTTGTTCTCTTGTTCGATGACGTTTAATGTGGGAGTCGGAGTGATGGAAGGTATGGAAAAAACTTCCTGGAAGATCGTATATCTTAAAGATAGACTCACTGATGTGCTTTTAAGCAGAAAAAGAAAATGTATCTTAGTTTAATGAACATCCATTGTAATGTATTCGGCAGTAGGTGCTGCTTTGCATATTGATTTTACACTGTCGTTTGAACTGAAGTTTCTAAATGACTTTTAAAACATTCGTTGTCAAGGTGAAGGTCCGTTTTGGCTGAAGTCATTCACAAAGAATGGTCTTTGTGAAAGCTGAAATTTTTCAATAGACTCTTTTTAATATATCTTTCAGGCTAAAAATATGTCGACTTCTGCTCATATTTCTAGTAGATGAGGCTGCAGTGAAATTAGCATGAAGCAGTGCATTTAATCGTACATTAATATTAAATTAAACATGCTGCAGATAGTTCCTGTGGCTGTCCGTACTATATATAAATTGTTTGCTGGTAGCTCCTCTATCTTGACTCCATAGCAACACTTAAGCAAGTCGGTATATTTTTACAGATGTTTTTATGCAATTAATTATATATTTAAACGCTGCTGTCTTTTGGTATTTACACAATTAATTTATGAGCATATGGTGCGTAAATAAAAAAATTACATGAGGGAAATTAGGTTTTGGGAACTCTTCTCTACACTACACTCTTCACAGTGATGTTAAAGAAGAACTGTTTTTGGTTCCCTAGAGAACCATTCAGTTAAAGGTTCCTAAAAGAGCAATTTCTTTCTTGCCTTTATATAGTCTAAAAGAAACTTTCTCCTCTACAAAGAACTTTATATGAACGGATAGGTTCTGCAAATATTAAAGGTTCTTTGTAAAACCATACAGCCAAAAATAGTTCTTCTATGGTCTTGTGAAGCAGCTTATTAACTTACAATAATTCTCTATCTACATAGAAAACACTACATGACATTAATACTTTTGGATTTCACAAGTTGGATGTGGAAATCTGTTTTGTTTCCATGTAAATGTCAGCTCGTGCTGAAGCTTGGAGAGCCTATATCAGTAGATGTTTGTTGAGCTGCATCATCTGCCAAAAATCACCATTAATGAGTGGCAGGCGTGTGCCAATTCAGTCATTTGGCTTAGAAAGAATCGATTGTGTTTTCTTTCTAAATTGTCTCTAAACCCTCATTTATAAGCCATAAAGTCTCAGTCTAAAGCTGCTGAACTGTGAGGTAAAGCACACCTCCTCAGGAGAGGTCGCAGTTAAAGACAAACAGTTTACAATGTTTGACCTGGAGACAGGAAGCACTTTGGTTGAGCTTCAGAATCGCGGGCACTTAAGTCTCTGAAAGGTCTAAACGACAGAGATGGCCTCACCTGACGGTTACGACGCCTCAAACTTCACTCTTTGTGGTGTAATGACATTTTCAGTGTTCAGAGAGATGGGAATCGAATCTTGTGAAGATCATCGAGGAAGACAAGCTGAATTGGATGTAGTCAGAATAAATCGGAGCTGAGGTAAACAGCTGCGATGGAGGGCTCGAGAAATGCAGTGATCAGACTTTTATGTCTTTGTAACCTCCTTCAGTGTGCCTGACATTTCTTTTCCGGCTCAAAAACCTATTATTTTACCTCCATAATGGCATGCGTGATATCCCAAAGTACAAAGAGAGACATCGTAGTTGTTCAAAAGGGTAAACAGACATAATCGTTCTTTGTTGTTGTTTCAGGGAGTACCTGGGAAAGCAGTTACAGTCCACTGAGCAGTCGACTCCAGCAGTGGCTGCCCGAAGCTGAACCGTGCTTGTGTTTGTGTGTGTCTGATCCAGTGCTCTCTGTGTGAATGTCAATCTGTGCTACATAAGAATGTCAAAACAAAAGCTGATATACTTTACCTCTTCATTTCTGTGTTATTGTGCGTTTGTTGTAGCAGAACCACAAAGTAATCTTTATAGTTCCTATAAATGTAATTAGGAAATGTTACGTCTGAAATGTGACACAATGAGTATGCGTTCCAATAAAGTCTTGAATTATTTTGAGTCATTTTTTTACATTTTTTATTTCATTATAATTTGTATCAAATATAATTTGTAAATGGAAATCCATTTGGCAGCTTTGTTTTGTTTTGGCGGATCAATTTGCTCAAAGCAATAAAGGCCGGTTACCTCGTCTGTATTGTTTA
>JAZGTJ010009808.1:0-18887 GCA_036877575.1 Botia almorhae
AGTCTTGATCCCAGCAGTTTCTCTGGAGTGAAGCTGAGGTCAAAGGCGTCTCTGCAGGGCTCTGCTTCGACCCATTCAGCAGATAGCAGTCCCAGCCCCAGCCCCAGCCCCATGAGCTCCTTCCCCAGGAAAGGGCTGTCGTGCGGGGGCAGAGAGAGTGCCGGCTACCTGGAGGAGCTGGAGAAAGAACGGTGAGCGTTGATTTCATCCCTAAGTGATGTTTAAGGAGGTGAATTAAGGGATTCTTCTAAAGCTCTTGAAGTAAATGAGACTGATGCAGTACATTGTGCTACAGTTCTGTATTCCAGATAGCTCAGATGTCAGCGAACAAAGCAAAACTAGGAGCTGTGTTACAGTGACTTTAGTACAGTGTTTGGCACAACACAAAGTATTAGCACACAGTAAAACCACTGTAACTTTTGGCCAAGAGTATCGGCATTGCTCATATAAACTAGTAGAAAGGCAACATCTTTACGCACATCATAGTTCAATAAAATTCTAGTTTATTAACTGTAGGATGTTTAGGATGTTACCAAAGCAATGTATTAATTTGGCACATTGATGTGAAGTAAATTAAATCTGTGGGCGGTTTTCTGTGAAAATGTTTGTTTTCTGTCAGGTCTTTATTGATGGCTGAGCTGGAGAAGGAAGAGAAGGAGAAAGACTGGTATTACACCCAGTTACAAAACCTCACCAAACGCATCGACAGTCTGCCACTCACTGAGAACGTAAGACGTGTCTGTGGCATTATAGTGCAGAGCTGAGGTGACCTCTGTTGACCTCTGTGGGTCATGTCCATGTTGTATTGCAGTTTTCTCTGCAGACAGACGTGACGCGCAGACGGCTGGAGTATGAGGCGCATCAGATCCGAGCTGCAATGGAGAATCAGCTGGGCATGTGTCAGGACATGGAGAAACGAGCGCAGGTGAGACGAGCTGAAACTGAAGGATTGAGATATTGTTCCTGCTAAATGTAATGTGTGAAAGCACAGACACTGTTCAGTGACAGAGATTTCCTCATCTCAGGTGCGTGTGGCACGGATTCAACAGATCGAGAAAGACATGCTGAGGATTCAAACACGCTTGCCTGCACAGTCGACTGACTCTGAGGTGATGGATTATTACAATGGATTAGTGCTGAATGACATTCATCAAACTGTAGACAAAAATCTTCTTCAGACATGCAACTTCAGGCTCTGAAGCTAACAGTAACTGTTGGACTGTCAGTATGCTAGAACCTTTTTTAAAGGTGTTTGGTTGCACAGTAACTGACAGAGCCTTTATACATCACATGTGCCCTCATATTTATTCTCTTACTCTCTGTCTCTGTTTTTCAGTCTCTTCACCTGTCTTGGTTATTCACAGTTGCCTGGTTTGTTTTGACCAACTGCAGATGTGAAAATGAGGAAATGACCCTTCATTCTCTCTTTGTATAATCAGGTGAAAAATGAGCGTGTGAGCCAGGCGGAGGGTGCCCATGCGTCAGGAGATGCTGCTGGAGGCGGGGCCATCTGCTCTCAGGTGGGTGGTGGTTTTAATTCATTTAGCCAATCAATGAGCCTCATTCTGCTGATGATCTCATGAGACTCTTTAATGGCTGCCAAGAGACACAGGCACTTTCAAAAGCATTTTCAGTCCCAACCGAGAGTACAGAGTGCTTTGAGTATTAATGATCTGAATGCTAATGCTAATGGTTTTATTGTTGATCATTGAGCTATTGAGAGAAGTTCTAAGCTTAAATCGGATCCTTTATCTATTTCATACCGTTTCATTTGTCTGCTGTGGTGTTTACTGACAGATGGTGAAAGTGATGTCACTGGATTACTCACTGGGATCCAGTGTGACCAACCGTAGCTGTACATTGTTTAAAAAATGACGGTTGACCTGTGGTTTGTTTTTTGAGACGTCTGTATTTAATTGTTTTTTAAATGCAGGGGAATTCATCTGAATGTTAATCTGTACCTGTAATACAGAGTAGCGCTGTGATGGTGTTTTTAAACCAGAGATGAATATACTTTTCATCTTCAAACAGTATTATTCAACCTGTCACAATTTCTTTTCCTCATTTTATTCCCTCAGTGCTTCTGTTTTGTTAAGCGTGCAGACATTACAAGAGTTGTGTTACTGGCATGAGTTTGTTGTTTTAAAGATGACATGATTGTTGAATCCATCACACATATGTGACAGGGTTCAAGTTCTCGTCTGGATCATGACAGTGAGATGAGCAGCGCTGGGAGTTACTCTGTCCCTCGCAGACTAACCAGTCATCTGGGTACTAAGGTGAGTTGCTGCTAGATGCGTTCACTGACAGCATTTTTACTGGCTGTTTAATCAGGATTCAAGCAGAGTTCTTCTGTATCTCATGTGCGCAGGTGGAAATGGTGTATTCTCTGCTGTCCATGCTGGGGACTCATGATAAGGATGACATGTCTCGAACCCTGCTGGCCATGTCCAGCTCGCAGGACAGCTGCATCGCCATGCGTCAATCCGGTTGCCTGCCGCTGCTCATTCAGCTTCTCCATGGCAACGACAAGGACTCTGTGTTGCTGGGAAACTCTCGCGGCAGCAAAGAGGCCCGGGCGAGGGCGAGTGCCGCTCTGCATAACATCATCCATTCGCAGCCAGACGACAAACGCGGGCGGCGCGAGATCCGTGTGCTCCACCTGCTAGAGCAAATCCGAGCGTACTGTGAGACCTGCTGGGAGTGGCAGGAGAGCCACGAGCGTGGCTTCGACCAGGGCAAGAACCCCAGTAAGTCCAAACTCATCCTGCACTGGTCTCCTTTATCACCTTCTGTGTATCAGCTGAGGAATAACACAGAGGATGTTCTGCAGGCAAATGTAGTCTTACAGTAAATGTAGTAAAGGAGTTAAGGACATAGTATATACAAACCGTGTGTTTAAAAATCCAGTGTGTAAATCTGCTATTAAACTACACGCACACACACGCGAAAGTGCTTTTTTATTTGATCCCATAGATGCTGTTTAGTTTATGATATCAGTCATATGAAATGCTGTGCTGGAAAGAAGCTCTGTGCATGTTTTCATAACTGCATGTGGAAGTGTGTAAGATCCTGAATGTTTCTCTGCAGTGCCTTCTCCTGTGGAGCATCAGATCTGTCCAGCCGTCTGTGTCCTGATGAAGCTCTCCTTTGATGAAGAGCACAGATATGCCATGAACGAGCTCGGTATGTTTTCAGTTCATGGAATCACAGAACTGGGACTGTAGATCTTCTGAACTCTCTGATTCACTGTGTTACTGCAGGAGGTCTTCAGGCCATYGGAGAGCTTCTGCAGGTGGACTGTGAGATCTACGGTCTGACCAGTGATCATTACAGTGTTACTCTCAGACGTTACGCTGGCATGGCTCTGACTAATCTAACATTTGGCGATGTAGCTAACAAGGTAAGTTATCTTTCTCAGCACAGATACTCATCTGTGAGAGTGCACCTACTTGTTTTTAGTGCATTTTATTGTTTCTTCATCTCTTCATGGCCACAGGCTACACTTTGTTCAATGAGAGGGTGTATGAGAGCCATGGTAGCTCAACTGAAGTCAGAGAGTGAGGACCTGCAGCAGGTATATCTCCATTAAAAAAAAACAAACAAAACAAATCCATAAGAACATTCATTCCAGGTTCTTTTGACTGTGGACTGAAAAACTGTACTTTTGTAGGTCATTGCCAGTGTACTGAGAAACCTGTCATGGCGAGCAGATGTAAACAGTAAGAAGATATTACGAGAGGTTGGGAGTGTTCGGGCTCTGATGGAGTGTGCTTTAGAGGTGCAGAAGGTCAGCTGTCTGATATTCTCTGCATGTTACGCTAGTACGAAGTCAGATTAAGAACAGGCCATTAAATAATGGATTAAATAAATTCTCTTGTTTTTCAGGAATCCACATTAAAAAGTGTCTTGAGTGCTCTCTGGAACCTCTCGGCTCACTGCACTGAAAACAAAGCTGATATCTGCACCGTTCCAGGAGCTTTGGCCTTTTTAGTGAGCACTCTAACTTACAGAAGTCAAACCAACACTCTTGCCATAATAGAAAGTGGAGGTGGCATCTTAAGAAACGTGTCAAGCCTCATCGCCACAAATGAGGAGCACAGGTACAGTAGAAAAGTCTATATAATTTATCATTTTCACCTGCTACCCAGTTATTCAGTTTTGAGAAGGATGTGGCCCAGCTACATCCTTATTGTCTAGCTATTCCATTTGTTTATTTAGAAGCTGTATGTTCTCACAAGTGTGTAATGTGGCTTTTCTTGCCTAACTGTTTCTTGTTGTTTCTTTTTAGGCAGATATTGAGGGAAAACGGTTGTCTACAGACTCTTCTGCAGCATCTGAAGTCTCACAGTCTGACAATAGTGAGCAATGCCTGTGGAACCCTGTGGAACCTCTCTGCTCGGAATGCTAAAGATCAAGAGGCATTATGGGATATGGGTGCAGTTAGCATGCTGAAGAACCTCATTCACTCCAAACACAAGATGATAGCCATGGGAAGTGCAGCTGCTCTGAGAAACCTCATGGCCAACCGACCTGCCAAATATAAAGATGCCAACATAATGTCCCCTGGATCCAGTTTGCCCTCCCTACACGTCAGAAAACAGAAAGCACTGTTTGAGGAGTTAGATGCACAGCAGCTGTCTGAAACCTTTGATAATATTGACAATTTGAGCCCTAAGGCCTCTCACAGAGCCAAGCCGAGACATAAGCATAACGTCTATGGTGATTATGACGGTGTGTCTCGATCAGATGGTTATAACCCTAATGGAGTGGGTGTTCGCTCGCCTTACATAAACACACCAGTGCTCTCCAGCCCATCCTCTCGGGACAACAGAGGAAATGCAGAAAATGTCAGAGCTGAGAGGGACAGAAGTCTAGACCGGGAACCAAGTGGGTTTCATTCTGATGCAGAGTCAGGCAAGAGAATGGTGCAGATTCCTACGACTGCAGCTCAGATAGCAGTGGTTATGGAGGATGTCCAGAGTATGCACTTAGGTATGGATGACAGAACCACTGGATCCATACCAGACACTCATGCAGGGCAAGAAAACATGTTGAGACATCAAACTGCTGTTCACAGTCACCAAAACATTTACAACTACAGCAGAACTGAACCATCAGGCAGACCGTGCCTGATGCCCAAACTGGAGTACAGAGCCTCTAATGACAGTCTGAACAGTGTAAACAGCAGTGATGGCTACGGTAAGAGGGGTCAGATGAAACCATCAGTGGACTCCCACTCAGAGGATGATGAAGGCAAATGCTGCGTCTACAGAAAATACCCAGCAGATCTTGCCCATAAGATTCACAATGCAAATCACATGGAAGATGACGATGGAGATTTGGACACGCCTATTAACTACAGTTTAAAGTATTCAGATGAACAGCTTAATTCTGGCCGACAAAGCCCAAGCCAGAATGAAAGGTGGGCAAGACCCAAGCTTCTTGATGAGGAAATGGAAAGACCTGATCAAAAACCACAGAGATCCCAAAGCCCAGGATACCCCATGTACACTGAAGGAAGTAGTGAAGGAATAGACAAACTGAATAAGTTTCAGCCCCGGTTTGTTCAACAGGACATGTCTGGATTCAGGCCAAGGGGCTCCAATGAACAAATAAACAGTGTCTCCAGTCATGGACTTAAAAATATTTCTCAAAACATCTGTGCTGTGGATGATTATTCAAATGACAAACCAACTAACTACAGTGAGCGTTATTCAGAAGAAGAGCAACTTGAAGATCAAACTTCCAATTACAGTCTGAAGTACAGTGAGGATCACCATGCTGAACAGCCTATTGATTACAGTTTAAAATACCCCGAGGCTTCCCCCAAAAAGGTCTTGTTTAGTCATTCAAAGCCATCGTCTGCTAAGAGCTCTGTCAAAGACCTTATATGCCAGGCTAGTTCCTCCTCTGGGGCATCTATAAAGAATCAGAGCAGACAAAAGCAGCTGCACCCATCATCTGCTCAGAGCAAATCAGGACCAACTAGAGCAGTCCAGAAGAACTCAGCCTGCAAAGCTCCTGCAATCAATCAAGAAACTCTACAGACTTATTGTGTGGAGGACACGCCCATATGTTTCTCACGTGGCAGCTCTTTATCATCACTGTCCTCAGAGGAAGACGATATAGAGAGCTGCAAACATAATGTCAATTCAGCCAATAATTACCCAACTATAACTATACCTATATCAGAAAAAGATTCTGCAAGTAGCATTGCACCAGACCAACGCACAGGTGAAAGCCAGTCTTCGGTGCATTATGTCCGCATGAAGCCACCACGACATCAGGGACCACACCTGGGACATGGAGATGGCCCCAGGCATCACAAAACAGTGGAATTTTCAACTGGTGCTAAATCTCCATCCAAAAGTGGTGCCCAAACTCCAAAAAGTCCTCCAGAACACTATGTACAAGAAACACCTCTCATGTTCAGCAGATGTACATCTGTCAGTTCCCTCGACAGTTTTGAGAGTCACTCCATTGTGAGTTCTGTGCAGAGTGAGCCGTGCAGTGGGATGGTCAGTGGAATTATCAGCCCAAGTGATCTGCCTGACAGCCCTGGTCAAACGATGCCTCCCAGTCGTAGCAAGACACCACCACCTCCACCACCACGATCATCATCAGTGAAGCAAAAAGTTGCTGTCCCATCCCACTCTGAGAATCGGGATTTGGCTCCGAGGCATGCAGCTGTCAGCGCAGCAGTACAGAAAGTGCAGGTTCTGCCAGATAATGACACTCTTTTACATTTTGCCACAGAGAGCACTCCAGATGGCTTCTCTTGTGCTTCAAGCCTTAGTGCACTAAGTTTAGATGAACCATTTATTCAGAAAGACACTGAGCTCAAAATAATGCCTCCAGTTCATGAAGATGACCACAGTGTGGAGGTGGAGCTTGAGAAAATAAACACCAAAAAGCCCAAAGTTTTGGAGAACCCACCATCAACATCTGACATTGCAAAGGATATTTTAGATGATTCAGATGATGATGATGACATAGAGATTCTAGAGGCCTGCATTAACTCAGCTATGCCTACAAAATCATCAAGGAAACCAAAGAAGCAGTTGCCTTCATCCACCTCAAGAATACCACCACCTGTGGCTCGTAAACCAAGTCAGCTCCCTGTTTATAAACTCGTACCTCCACACAGGGGGCAGCAGCAGAAACATGTGGCCATAACTCATGGTGAAGACATGCCACGGGTGTACTGTGTTGAGGGAACACCAATTAACTTCTCTACAGCAACATCTCTCAGTGACCTCACAATTGATTCTCCTCCAAATGAATTGGCAAGTTTGGAAAGTTCAGCTCCCCATGCAGAGTTGTCTAGGCAAAGACGAGACACTGTACCAGAGGGGAAAAGTGCAGAGACTAAACGTACAGGAGGGTTACCTTCCACACAAACAGCTCTGATTGAGAATGAAGGGGATGATATTCTTGCAGAGTGCATCAATTCAGCCATGCCAAAAAGCAAAATTCACAAGCTATTTAGGGTGCAGAAGTTGTCTGATCAAACTCAGCATCTATCTACTGCCACTGGCAGTTTGCTTCATCAAGACTTGGAAATAAAAAAGCCAACATCACCTGTGAAGCCTATGCTACAAAGCAGTGAGTACAGAGCAAGGATGCTCACACGGCCAGAGGCTCCTAAAAGCTTGCCAGAAGCTGTGTCATATCCTGATAGAAACAAAGAAACCAAAACACAACAGCCCAAAATAGTCTCAGGAGAGTTTGCAGATAAGCCTGCTAATGCTGGAGAGAGAACACGTCCTGGGTTTGCTTTTGATTCTCCACATCATTACACACCCATTGAGGGCACACCGTACTGCTTCTCTCGCAATGACTCCCTGAGCTCACTTGACTTTGAAGATGATGACCTTGACTTATCGAAGGAAAAAGCAGAACTGCGAAAAGATAAAGAGCAAAGAAAAGTTTTACCTTTGAAGTGCGTTGCAGACCAGCCAGTAAACACCAGCAGGGTACCAGTGTTTCAGATGTCCCCAACAAAACCCCTTCTAAAACAAGGAAGTTTTCCACAAGCACCTAAAGAAAATACAGAGGCGGTGTGTAATGACAAACAAACGTTTTCCATTGAAGACACACCAGTGTGTTTCTCAAGAAACTCATCACTTAGTTCACTGAGTGACATTGACCAAGAAAACAACAACAAAGACTGCTCTCACAAAAATAATATGACCCAGATGGAAGTACCTAGACCACAAGCCTCTGGTTATGCACCAAAAGCCTTTCACGTGGAGGACACCCCTGTGTGTTTCTCTAGGAATAGTTCTCTGAGCTCTCTCAGTATTGATTCTGAAGATGATCTTCTACAAGAATGCATTAGTTCTGCAATGCCAATGAGAAAGAAACAACCACCAAGAAGTAAAACCGATGAACCAGGAGTTAAGGAAGAAAAAAGCATGATGGCTGGTGGCATTTTAGCAGAAGAACCAGATCTTATATTGGATCTCACAGACACACACAGTCCTGTTTCAGAGCAGACTCTGTCACCAGATTCTGAATCATTTGACTGGAAAGCCATTCAAGAGGGTGCTAATTCTATTGTTAGCAGTTTGCATCAGGCTGCAGCCAGTCTGTCCAGGCAAGGTTCTTCTGATTCAGATTCTATACTGTCACTCAAATCTGGCATCTCCATTGGGTCTCCTTTCCACCTTCCATTAAATCAAGATGACAACAAGCCTGCCACCAACAAGAGGCCAAGAATATTGAAACCTGGTGAAAAAAGCACTTTAGAGGCAAAAAAGAAAGAGGAGAAATCTGCTAAGAGTGTAAAAGGAGAAAAGAAAGTGTATAAAAGCCTAATAACAGGAAAGCCCCGACCTAGTCTTAAAAGCATGTCTTCTCAGCATAGGCAAGCTCAAGCACCAGCAGTATCCAGAGGAAGAACAATGGTTCATGTTTCTGGTGTGAGAAGCAGTTCCCCTAGCACCAGTCCAGTTCCTAAAAAAACACCTCCACGTGGCCAAATGTCAAAACCACCCTCTCATGCACCAGGTCCTGGAAACTCTCCAAGAACCATGAAGGTCCAAGCAAGTTCTGAACCAAGTCCTGCCAGGGATCCACTATCTGCTCAAGGAGGATCAAGTAAAGCTTCCTCTCGATCAGGGTCCAGAGACTCCACGCCCTCTAGACCAGTTCAACAGTCCTTAACAAGGCCGATGCAGTCTCCTGGTCGCGCCTCTGTTTCACCAGGTAGAAATGCTCTGAACGCATCTAACAAATTATCTCAGCTGCCTCGCACTGCCTCTCCCAGTGCTGCTTCATCAAAATCCTCAGGATCTGGCGGCATGACTTACACTTCACCAGGAAGGCAACTAGGACAGCAGACACCAACAAAGCAGAGCGGTTTGCCAAGAAGTACCAGTGGAATTTCTAGAAGTGAATCTGCCTCTAAAAGCCTAAACCAGTGTGGAGCCACAGGCCCTTCAAAAAAGGCAGAGATATCTCGAATGCCATCCACAAAGTCAAGTGGGAGTGAGTCGGACCGGTCCGAAAAACCTGGATTAGTTCGTCAGTCAACATTTATTAAAGAAGCCCCTAGTCCAACACTAAAAAGGAAATTAGAGGAGTCTGCCTCTTTTGAGTCATTATCTCCTTCCTCCCCAAGCCAATCGCAGACTCCAGTATCTAGCCCATCCTTACCAGATATGTCCCTTTCTCTGCCCTACCAGGCAAGTGGTTTGAGAAAGTTCCCCCATGGTCAGAACTCTGTTGAGAATGGTGATGGTAAGTCACTCCAGAGACATGACATCTCCCGATCCCATTCAGAAAGCCCATCCAGACTTCCGATCAACAGGACAGGGACTTGGAAGAGGGAGCACAACAAACATTCCTCATCTCTCCCAAAAGTTGGCACTTGGAAAAGGACAGGTAGCAGTTCTTCTATACTCTCTGCCTCTTCAGAGTCCAGTGAAAAGGGCAGAAGTGAGGATGAGAGACAGCCCAGCAATCCACCTCCTAAATCGGGCAAAGACGGAGGCCTGGAACGGAAAGGAACATGGAGGAAAGTGAAAGAGATTGAAGTTGCACCTTCTATGACATTAGACTTTCCAGATCCAACAGTAGGTGCTACTATGTCCAAGACAGAAGATGTCTGGGTGAGAATTGAAGACTGTCCCATAAACAACCCAAGGTCTAGTAAATCACCCACAGCAAACACGCCTCCTGTCATTGATAGTCAGTCAAGCAAAGGGCTTCCCTGTGACAGGGATTCTAGTGAATTACTCTTAAAACAGCCACTGGCCAGTGAGAATGCAGCTATTGGCCACATGGGTTCAGAAACAAATCTAAATCTGCTCCGGAGTAATGAGTCTCTTGATAAAAAAGTCTCAGATATCAGACCTACATCAAGTAATCCAAGCATTGGCCCAGACGTCCATGAATTCCCAGTTGCTGAACGCACACCCTTTAGCTCCAGTAATTCTAGCAAACACAGCTCTCCCAGTGGAGCTGTGGCTGCTAGAGTCAGTCCTTTCAACTATACACCGAGCCCCAGAAAGAGCAGTGCAGACAGCGCAACACCTCGGCCGTCTCAGATCCCCACACCTATCACGAGCAATGTCAAGAAGAGAGACACTAAAGGTGACACCACTGAAAGTGGCTCCTATATTGTCACCTCTGTGTAAGGCCATCTGATCTGGTGTTTGGACTTATTTGTAGACCTGCATGGTAACAGCCAGAAAACACTTGATAGAGACTCTGACCTTGTTAATAACTTGCCATTGTCATAATAGAACTTGTAGTGACTACCTGTTAGGTAACATTTTTACTGGTTGCGTGCCATTATATTGTGGCAGCAAATGTGGAAATTAAATCCAGAGGGCAAATGTGTGTATGGGGGGGGTTAATTACACTATTTAATTTTATGTATATATTTAATTTAACCTTGTACCGGAATCATGTGGTGCACTTCAATACTAATTCATTAGTTATTGTGTTACATAGTGGATTTTCTCCTTGCATGAACCTGTTCAGTGCTCTAGTATTTTCCATGAAGACACGCGTTTCTGTGGACACAAGAACTGTACTGATAGCTGTGTGTGTGTGTGTGTGTGTGTGTGTGAGAGAGAGAAAAGTGTTGAATGCTGATACTGATGGCTGACAGATTACTTATGAAACATAGATGTTGTTCTGCCAGTTGTGTTTAGTTGTTGCTAGGTGAGAGCAATGTGTTTTTAAGGAAACTGAAAACTGAAATCTTGAATAGACTGAAAAAATATTGAAAACTTAAATTATTCCTGTAGGTTTTGGTGTTGGTACCATTTTAAATGGTATTATTTTCTATCTCCATTTAATTTAGTTTTTGTTTTAGCACAAAATTTGCTAAATAACTGTTTTGCCAAAACCACAGTGTAAATAATCACAGTTTATTTTTTCCTATTATGCAATAAAGTGACCAGAGTGATGTTAACAAGATATTTCCAATGAACATAGTAAATCTACACAATAAACATGATCATTTTTGTGTATGTAGCTTGATCATTTATTCATAATTGTTCTGCATTTTAAGGATCTGTTTATCCGGGTTACTGATTTATAAACCATTGAGATTTATATGATTTATAAAAAGAGTTTTAGAGATTTATAAGATTTATATAAAGAGTTTACTAATTAAAAAACAGTGGGGGTAACCAAAACAAATGATGTGAGTTAAGTTCTTTTAAAATCCGGTAAAAGATTGATCTAAATTGAGTTTCTGAATTGTCTAGTTACTCATTTAAAACCAGTTACTCATTTAACTGATAAAAGAAGCAGATAAAAGGCTGATTCACATAAAGTCAGCTCTCAGAAATGTAAGTCACCAGTAATCAGAATAACTGCACTTCCAATTAGGCCTCATTCTGTAAACACGTCATGATACTGCCAAATACAGTAAGACTTCAGTCAGTCATATTAATGTGAACTCATTTGGAAATTAAGCATTTTAGTGATTCACATCTACATACTACAAAAAGCAAACAGGCAAATACAGACCATTGATCAGATGTTGCTTTCAGTTTTCTGATAAGGGTTTCCAAAGATATATGCAGCTGTTTCAGCAGTTTGTTTTAAAATCTGTAGAAAGAGGAAACTGAGAATGTAACAGCTTTTTCTCTGTTCATGTTGCACAGACACACTCCACACAAAACAGTCTGTAACCAGAGTACAGATTGTACCTTTAATTTGCATTTCAAAACCCTGAATGGAATGAAAATGTAGTTTTCTATAATATCAAAACTGTGTTCAGTGCTGTTCCCATAAGCTGCAGGCTTTTATCAAAACAGTCTTTAGGGAACTTCCTGTTATTTCCTGTGCTGCTGCTGTAAAGTGGCCGGCTAAATAATTGTCAGTGTGAAGCAGAGTGGCCGATGTGGTAAGTACATGTTTTGCATTTCTCTGTTTTGAAACAATTGTTATATAAATTCTCATATATCACATGGATATTTGTACTGGTAATGCAAAACTTACACATCAAAAGCTTTTACATGACTCTTAATCTTTTTCAATGTAACCACCTATATGAAGTAATTACAGAGCAAACTGATTGATTTTTAAACTGCATGTTTTAGTTGTGTTTTAACTAAATGTATTTTCAGACAAAGCATTAATTTCAGGATATATTGTGTTCTCGTTTGGCTGAATGATGTGATTTATCCCAACAGCGGATAAACTGGAAGCTTTGGTCATCAGCTCAGTGAAGATGAATCTGACCTTTGGAGACTATGATCCCAACCCGACCGAACCTGAATTCACATTTGACTGTGAGTGGTGTTTCAACGAAAGTGATGTGGAGCCCGTGTCCTCAGAGGTGAAAACCTCTGTCAGAGTGATTTCTCTGCTCTTCTACTGCCTGACGTTTCTTCTTGGAGTTCCAGGAAATGCTTTTGTCGTGTACATTGCTGGAATGAAGATGAAGAAGACAGTGAACACAATATGGTTTCTTAATCTTGCGATTGCTGACCTGCTGTGCTGCATCTCTATACCGTTCAGTGTGGCAGAGATCTTTCTTCACCATCACTGGCCGTATGGATCTGTTATGTGTAAGATTCTGCCCTCTGTTGTGGTTGTTAACATGTTTGCCAGTGTCTTCACATTGGCCTTGATCAGTCTGGACCGGTTTGTTCAGGTGATCACACCTGTTTGGGCTCAGAATCATCGCAGCATGCGGCTCGCACAGATATCCTGTGTGGTGGGCTGGTTCCTGGCGTCAGTTCTCAGCCTGCCCTTTATGATGCAGAGAGAAACTGTCACATATGATGAACTGAACCTCACAATCTGCACATCTCATGGTAATAAAGAAGAAGATCATTTTGAAACCTCTGGACTGTTGAGTATCATCAGGTTTGTGTTTGGTTTTGTCATACCTCTCGTTTGCATCACAGCATGCTATGGAACCATCGCAAGAAAGTTAGGTGGGAGTCACTTCCGCTCTGGCCGAGCATTACGCATTATGTCGGCTGTTATCGTAGCTTTTTTTCTGTGCTGGTTGCCTTACCACAGCGTAGACTTGATCCGGATATATGGAGGGGAAACCAGCTCCTCTGTGGCGTGCACTGTGGACCCAGTGGCCATTTCTGTGGCATACATCAACAGCTGCTTAAACCCAGTTCTGTATGTGTTCATGGGACAGGACTTCAAAGAGAAGGTCAGACTTTCTTTAAGACGTGTTTTTGAACGAGCTCTCTCAGAGGAGGGCACACACACCTCAAAATCCACCCAGTCACAACAAATACACTCTACATTGTAATGTGGTCTGTAATTTGGCACTAAACACAGCAGAGCCAATTATTCTTTATTAAAACAGCATTTTTCAGTAATTTCAGTGATTAACTGCTTCTTTCCATGTTTATGTAGGAAGTTAGAAAACTTATTTAGTGCATCTAAAAACAAACTGTAAAACATCAACGCTGAAGATTCTGTAAGTTGAATCACTGTAATCATTCTGTAATATTGTGTTGCTGATATCTCGTGTTTTACTGCACTGATGTAAACACAATGACCTATGAACATCTTAAGACTGATGTCATTATGATAAAAGAGTTTCAGTAAGGGCCCAGATGTTGCAGAGTGTTACATTCAGATTTTTCTGTTTTATTTAATCACATTATTTAATCTTTAATCAAAGAAATGTTTTTTTTTTTGGTAGAACAACATATCAACATACATTGTATCACTCCACAACATTGCTTTTTAACAGAATAAAATAGTTTATTCTCAGATCAGTTGTCATAGTTAATTTCAATGGTTCATTTTTTGATTTGGTAAGTAGACAGTCAGATCAGGTCATTAAAGCAAAATAAACTATAACAGAATCAAAGGCTGCATGTTTCATGATCATAGCAGCACAAATAATCATCACTTTCTTTTTTAAACATTTTCCAGTTATCAGTTTTGCTGACATTCGGATTAAATCATGTTCCTCTTTATGCACATCTATTTGGAGATTGAGAGTTGACAGTCAGCACATCTCATGAGCACTTTGTTGTGCAAATATCAGCATTTAAATGTATGATTACATGAGGGACAGTGTGTAAAGTGTGTGCTGTTTTAAAGACATTTTGAGCATAGACGTTTGTTTTAAATAGTTCTATAGAAGTACAAACATTTCATGTGGACAATTAAAGCTGCAGGCATCATAATAACTGCAGATTAGCAAAATGGCCTTTTACATTTTTCTGTGTGTGCTACAACTAACTATTTTTATAAACATTTTATTTTCTATGTAAGATTTATAGAAATTGATTCTGGGTTGTTGCAGTTGAAAACCTGCAAATAATGATGGCAAATGTGTTTAATCCGTCATGTATAGAGAAACAGATTAATATTTTTATTACTTTTACAGATGTAGTACACAATACTCGCCACGAGATGTCGCCATCTGCACTCAAATACACAGCTCACGATCAGAACACATGAAAAATAAAAGCCGTGAAACGGTCAGATCATCTTTATGTTTGCGCTTCTCTGCAACATGACATTTAAAATATTATGTCCTATGTCCTATGTCCTATGTCCTATTCAATGTTTTTGTTGTCCCAAAATAGTAATAATTCAAGCTCTTAAAATGGCATGGATCCTCTCAGCTTTTCTTTGCTGTTCGTCTCTCATGCACTCGATGATGTGCTGGTTCCGGTTCTGAAGCCTCTGGACCCATTCCTCACGTAACCTGTGAGAAAGCAAATGTTCGCACTGAGATTCGCCTCGAACACAGCGCTCTAGTGCAGCTAACTAGTCTTTAAAAGGGGGGGCGTTTCACTACTGTAAATTATGAGGCACTTGCTCGCTGGCCAACTACAGATTTACAGCAGCCTTACTGGGGATCTAACTTGTGTCGTTATTAATAAACCCTGACAAACCCTGTTGTATTTATTTGCATGAAGAATCTATATATTCATCACACAGATCAGCTCTCATCTCTACAGCTGTCAACACATTCACTTTGATTATGCAAAGCCTGGAGATTTGTCCTCCTGTACATGCTAATCCTGCTTGGAAATAGCCTGACCTCTCTTCACCACTGCGCTCTTTCACCAGGATATCTTTTATTTTGAAAAGGAGTTCCCAGTTCTGCTCCTGGAGGACCAATGACCAGCAGTTTAACTCCAGCTCAACAGCTGCAGTTTAGCTGCAGTCTCAACACACCTGAACTTTCTAATCTGTGAAGTAAGATCTTGATTAGCAGGTTCAGGTGGGTTGGAGTGTTTTCTCTTGTGAGGTCCATTCCTGCAAATGTGATTTTGTGACTTTTGTCACAAATGAATCAATTCATTCAGATCAAACTGATCTTTTATTTCATTGTGTTTAACTTAATCTTTCCCTTCACAGAAAACTGAGGCAGTGACTCTCTGTGACAGACATACACACTTTGATAAAGAGCTGTTCTTCATCCGTGAGGCTTCACTTCCCATCATCTGGATGTGCTTTTCAATCCTGTGCTCCCAAAACTTCTTCAGCATGTATTTGTCATGGATACGTGCCGAGTTCATCGTCTGAAACAACAGAAGGGAAATCTTTCAGGGTGATGGATCCTAGGGCTCTGCTGCTTCTGTCGTGATGTGGAGATCTTTATTTTACACAGAGTGACTGAACATGACACAATCAAGATGAATAAGAACATAAGAATCTGCCCTGAAATGAGTTACAGAAGTTACCAGATATCTGAGTTAATAAATAAAAAAACGTCTTTAAAAGCATCTTTAGGATTAAAATGAATCCTGTTGTTATGTATATCCTTAAGAAACAACTAAAAACTCATCTTTTTCGTCTCTTCTTCCGTGACTAATTTACTAACTCACCCCCACTTCTACGTGGGAAAAAAAAAAAAACTCTTTCTTATACTGTGTTGAAAAACCTGAGCCATGTGTATAGCACTTATTCAATGTTGTCTCTTATTGTAATCGAAGTTGCTTCCTTTCCTCATTTGTAAGTCGCTTTGGATAAAAGCGTCAGCTAAATGACTAAATGTAAATGTAAATGTATGTGACTGAGACAAATACAGAAAGCTTTTTTGCGCTATTACCATAATCGTTTATTGTTCTGCTGCCACAAAGCATGATGGGAAATTTCAATGCCACATCATGCGCTGGCTGAACAGAAAGTATTTTGTATAACTCCTGAGACGTACCTTTGAGCAGCTGTTCACCATTTAACCTTCTCATCCAAAAGAGCTTCAGTTGTGTGCAGAGACAACAGGGAAGATTCACTGTTGAGGCTTCAGAAAGACCTCAACAAACCTCCAAAGGAGCAGTGCTGATGAACTGGAAACTCTGGAGTGTCTGGAGACTGTACATCCATCTGCTGAAGGTAAGAGCTGTGTAAAGCACAGGTACAGGCCCTTCTGTTCTCCCCTTCATCTCATCATAGTTTATTTCTGGAGCAAAAAGACAAATGGAGCAGTGAGCCGCAGTACTGGTGTGTGCGAGTCAGAGGAACACCACAGCTCCCTGTGGAATCAGAAACTTCATAGCAACCAGTACTGACTTTAGGGGGTTTAGAAGATAACAAAGCAGTTCCATCATGCTGAGCTCTCCTCCGTGTCCACCTCCCTGTAGAGCAGAGCTGCTGGTAACTATGTATCATTGTAGCTGTGAGAACATTGTTTAGTTAGCTCGGGTCTGTGGTTAATATTATCTGATGTCTTGTTCTTCAACAGTCAAATTATCCTGATAACATCTTGTGTTTTTAAAGCACATTTGAAATGTAACTGTGTGTGTAGTCCATATCAGCTGATGAAGCTTTGAAACAGCATTTGTATGACAGTGTCTCTCATGGTAATTATCCCCATTTATTATCTGTGGAAAGTCTCAGATATTCTTCCATGTGACAGTCAGCACCAGGGTTGTGTTTAATAACTGCTGTACTTTGTGTGTGTAATGTCAGTCTGGGAGTGTAAGCATGACAAAACTGTGCTTTGAAGCTGTGGGCAGCTGCCTGCAGGATTAGTGGGACAGTGGTTTGGGTGTGAGATGTGTTGAGGAGAGCCAGTCTGTCATAGTGTGAGGATTTGTGAGCCAATGCGTCTCCAAACCACACCTGCCAACTGCGTCCCTCACATTAAACACCCTGCGGACACGAGGTCACAGCAACACAGCAATCAATCCCAGCACAAATTCTAATTCAAAACTAGATGTTCTGATATGAATGATTCTGATGTTTGTCAGAAAACACAGCTGAGGTCGTCAGAGATACTGTGATAAGCTCTGAGATTGAGCTGTATACTGGAGCGGTCAAGCATCTGGACCAGAACCCGTCTGACTTCACAACTCATGTCAGGCTATAACTCGAGGTTTATGATGCATAGGAATTTCATTACAGTCCAATAAAAAGCGACGCTGCTACAGTGGACGGTCAAGAGAGTCTCCTGCAAGACCTCTGCAGACATACACACAATCAAAACACCAGACGTGTCCACAATGAACCGGCCCTGACAGTTCCCAGGTCTCCAGCGCTCTCCTGACATCTGCCACTGGAGGAGCGAGAGTTAGTTATCAGCAGGGCAGGGATTAACACCTGGACTTATTCAAGTGAACAGCCTCCACTTCATTTAACAGGAACAGCCTGTATCAGCTGGGCTTTGAGATTCCAGGTGTTAAACTAGACATTTGTGGTCTCATAAAACACTGAAAACTGAGAACAGGAGCTGAAAACGTTTTCACACTGAAACATATTTTCATTACAGCATAAAATATGAAAGCCAAAATTAGCAGTGAATAAATGATGATAAAAAGTGTTGTTTGTCAACGACCATATGTACAGTTACAGAACTGTATGTTAGAAGAGGAGCTATTAGTTGTCTATCCTGACAAAAGTGTCCAAAAACACATTTCCAAAGGGTCCTGCACCGTCTAGCTGTCTCATCGTGGCCTGTCGGACTTCATTTATGCATTTTTGGCAGATGCTTTTATCCAAAGTGACTTACATTGCATTATACTATACATTGTTTCTGAGTATGTGCAATCCCTGGGATCGAACCCATGACCTTGGCATTGTTAATGCCATGCTCTAATCACTGAGCTACAGGAAAGCTACATCTAGCAGCAGAACCGTGAGTCTGTCTAGACCAATGCATGACTGCCCCTCATAATGACCTCATGGCAAAATGCCTCTTATTGCCCAATACTGCAGGAGCCTGAGGCAACAGAAAGCCACCGCTGGTCTGGAGGTCATTACCAATTTAACTACTGCTATTGTACAGCGGATAACAAGGCTGAACGATCACCTATGAATAGAACTCTTTACACAAGCTAATGAGAAGAGAGGTGGGCGACCAACACTGACTGAGATTGTCTGGGATCAGACAGACTGACGGGAGAGGAAAAGAGACAAAACAGCTCAGAGCATGAGCAATGAACGAGTACGTAATGTAGAACTAGTACGTAATGTAGAAC
>JAZGTJ010009809.1:0-10308 GCA_036877575.1 Botia almorhae
AACACACGGGAGGAAACCGGCTCTACCCTGAGGTTATAAAACCTTGCAAAGGTGTTAGGTGTCGCCCAGCCCGCAGCTCTGCAGATGTCTGTTAAAGAGGCGCCGCGTGCCAGCGCCCAGGAGGAGGCAACACTCCTAGTTGAGTGAGCCCTCACTCTGGGGGGACACGGCATACCCTGAGCTTGATAAGCCAGGGTGATGGCATCCACAATCCAGTGGGCCAACCTTTGTTTAGAGAAGGCCTTCCCTTTCTGCCTCCCTCCGAAATAGACAAAGAGCTGATCAGAGCGTCTGAAGCTCCGGGTGCGGTCCACGTAAATGTGTAGGGTGCGGACGGCACACAGCAACCCAAGGGCTGGGTCTGCCTCCTCTGAGGGCAGCGCTTGCAGGTTCACCACCTGGTCCCTGAAGGGCATGGTGGGAACTGTGGGCACATAGCCAGGCCTGGGTCTCAAGATAACGTAAGAGTAGGCAGGCCCGAACTCTAGGCACGAGTCACTGACCGACAATGCCTGCAGGTCTCCCACCCTCCTGATAGAGGCAAGCGCGGTCAGGAGCGCTGTCTTGAGAGACAGACTCTTAGGCTCAACTGACTCCAGCGGCTCGAAGGGAGCTCCCTGCAGCCCAGAAAGGACTACGGAAAGATCTCAGGAGGGAAAGAGGGGCGTCCTCGGAGGGTACACTCTCCGGGCACCCCGTAGGAACCTGATGATCAGCTTGTGTTTCCCTAAATACTTACCTTCTACTGCCAGGTAATGGGCCGATTTAGCTGCCACATACACCTTCAGGGTGGAAGGGGACAGCCTCCGTTCCAACCCTTCTTGTAGGAAGGAAAGCACAGAGCTGATCGGGCAAGTGTAGGGGTCTTCTCCACGGGAAGAACACCAGTCAGTGAAGAGGCTCCACTTCAGAGCATAAGCACGCCTGGAGCTCTCGCCTGAGTGATAGTATCTACCACACTCAGGGGCAAATCACTCAGGGTTACCGCGTCCCGTCCACGACCCACACATGAAGGTTCCAAAGGTCGGGGCGCGGGTGCCAGATGGTGCCCCGTCCCTGAGAAAAAAGGTCCTTCCTCAGGGGAATCTTCCAAGGAGGGGCTGTCGCAAGGAGCGCCAGGTCCAAGAACCAGGTCCAGGTGGGCCAGAATGGTGCAACCAGCAAGACCTGCTCCTTGTCCTCCCTGACCTTGCACAGGGTCTGTGCAAGGAGGCTCACTGGGGGAAACGCATATTTGAGCAGGACCCGGGGCCAGCTGTGTGCAAGCTTGTGTCTATCCCAAGAGGAGCCTCGGATCGGGAATAAAACAGCGGGCAGTGGGAGGACTCGTGGGAAGCGTGCTGTGCTGTCCGTCCGGACTAGAAGGTGCTTGCCCTGCAGCAATGGTAGAAACCAGTGCAGAGCCAAGAGCACTGCCAGCAACTCCAGGCAATTGATATGCCACAGGAGGGCAAGGGCTGAAAGTTCGGCGGCCCGACGGAGTGATAGTCACCCGGAATGTGCCGCTGCGCCATGCCCACCGCGGGACCGGTCGTGGAGCCAGTGCTGCAGTGGTCTCATATGCATCAGGCCAAGCGGAGTGACTGCCACCGTGGATGCCATAGGCCCCAGGAGCCTCTGAAAATGTTTCAGTGGGACCACAGTTTTGGTGCCGAACTTGTTCAGGCAACGCAGCAGTGACTGCGCGCTCGTTGGAAAGGCACGCTATCATAGTGACCGAGTCCAACTCCAGACCGAGAAAAGAGATGCTCTGTGTTGGGGAGAGCTTGCTCTTTTCCAAGTTGACCTAAAGCCCCAGGTGGCTGAGGTGCCTGAGCACCTGGTCCCTGTGTTCGCACAACAGGTCTCGAGAGTGGGCCAGGATGAGCCAGTCGTCAAGATAGTTGAGAATGCAAATGCCCGCCTCCCGTAACTGGGCAAGGGCAGCCTCCACGACCTTGGTGAAGATGCGGGGCGACAGGGACAGCCCGAAGGGGAGGACCTTGTACTGGTACGCTCGACCCCCGACTGCGAACCGTAAGAAGGGTTTGTGTCGGGGCAAGATCGAGACATGGAAGTACGCGTCCTTCAGGTCGATCGTTGGGACGGACGCACGAGAGAATGCACCTATGCATGAGCATCTTGAAAGGTAGCTTGTGCAGGTACCTGTTCAATACACGCAGGTCCAAGATTGGCCGCAGTCCACCTCCCTTCTTCGGCACAATGAAGGCTGTAAAACCCTGACTTCATCTCGGCTGGAGGGACAGGCTCTATTGCGCCCTTCCTTAGAAGGACCTCAATCTCCGCGCACAGGGCCGCAGCATGGCCCGATGCCATGGAACCTGGGGGGGGCACCTGGCGAACTGAATCGCGTAGCCGAGTCTGATCGTCCTGAGGAGCCAACTGGACGGTCTGGGGAGCTCCAACCAGGACCCCAGATACCGTGCGAGTGGCACCAGAGGAGTGAGAGGCATGCCCGAAGAAGGGTCGAGGCTGGGCTTGAGCCCCAGAGAGGGCTGAGCCGCCAGCCCTGAAGGGGCAGGTGGTGAAAAGAGAGGTGCTGGCACACCCGCACCTGCCTCAGTAATGGACGAGCCCGGGAGTGAGGAAGCAACACGCTTCTCACGGGCGGGCAACATCCAGTACGGCCCAGAGGGTGAGAAAACTGCTCTTTCAATGAAAATGTAGGCAGTTGCCTGGCGGCAGAACAGGAAAAAACAAAAGATTCTCTGCCCGGCCCTCCACCGGGGGAAGGAGCGGTGCCTTCACCACCTCCCGAGAAAGAGCAGTCCCTCTGCCCTCCAGGCAGCTCCCCTCAGGGCCGCTTAGCCGTCCTCTTGGAGGGCTTGTCAGGGGCCTGAGGGGTGGGCGTCGACTTCCGACGGCTAGCTCAACGGGGACGAGACTGTGGCCCGGTCCTCACCGGAGCAGATGTAGTAGCCGCAGGTGGACGCCTTCGGCGACGAACAGACGGGGGGGCAGGCCGCGGCATGGAGGTGGAATCCCGCCGCGGAAAGATGTGCCTAATTGCCTCCGTCTGACGCTGAACCGCCGAGAACTGCTGGGCAAAGCCCTCGACAGTGTCGCCGAAGAGGCCTCTTTGGGAGATGGGGGCATCAAGAAAACGGGTCTTATCCATATCCCGCATCTCCGCAAGGGTCAGCCACAAGTGGCGTTCCTGGACCACAAGAGTGGACTCCATGAATGAAAGCGTGCGCTGAAAATGTGCTTTGCCACGAGATTCTTAGTATCGTACGTAAAACTTTTAACATTACATGAAAACACGTTTGCTTGCCAAATGTATATTCCTTGGGTTGACATAAACAGTTAACATTTCGTTGAATGCAAAGTCTTGATAATGACGAGGAAAACTTGTTAGAATGATTACAGCGTTTAAGAAAACAGAAATTAATTGTAAAACGCATCTTCTTACTTGTTTCATGTTCTCACATTGCATTCAATAAAACCGTTAACAGCAATGCCCAAAAACCCTTTTTGCCACGAGATTGGTAGTCTGGTACATGAGACGCTTAACATTATGTGAAAAGTTTTGCAAAACAAGTTTTCTTGGCAAAATTGTATATTCCTTTGGTTGGCATAAACAGTTAACATTTCATTGAATGCAAAGTCTTGAAAATCACGATGAAAACTTGTTATAAATGGCTACAGCGTTTGAGTAAACCGAAATCCATTGTAAAACGCATCTTCTTACTACTTTCATGTTCTCGCATGGCATTCAATAAAACCGTTAACAACACTGCCCAAAACGCTCTTTGCCACGAGATTCCTATTTTGGTACATGAGACACTTAATATTACGTGAAAAGTCTTGCAAAACACGTTTATTTGGCAAAATGTATATTCCTTAGGTTGGCATAAACAGTTAACATTTTACTAAATACAAACTATTTTAAATCTTAGGAGACGCCTGTTATAACGACTACAGCACTTTAGAAAACAGAAATCACCTGCAAAACGTATCTTTATCCTAATTTCCTGGTCTTACATTGCATTCAATAAAACTGTTAACAGCACTGCTCAAAACGCTCTTTGTCACGAGATTCGTAGTTTCGTACATGAAAAGCTTAACATTACGTGAAAAGCCTTGCAAAACACGTTTGCTTAGCAAAATGTGTATTCCTTAGGTTGGCATAAACATTTCATTAAATGCAAACCCTTTAGAATTTTGAGGGACACTGGTTATAATGACTACAGCGCTTCAAAAAACACAAATCACATTCAAAACGCATTTTCTTTCTAATTTCATGTTCTACACATTTCATTCAATTAAACCGTTTAAAGTACTGCTCAAAGGCTTTATCCCACAAGATTTGTAGTATCATACGTAACAACACATGGTCAAAACAAGAAATGTAAATTCCTTAGTTTGCATTTAATGAAATGTTAAACTGTTTATGCCAACATCTTTAAAATCATGTATCTTGTATTTATGACTACAGCGCTTCAGAACACAGAAATCACATTCAAAACGCATCTTACTAATTTCATGTTGTACACATTTTATTCAATAAAACCATTTAATGTACTGCTCAAAGGCATTTATTCCCCAAGATTCGAAGTTTCGTATGAAAAGTCTTGCAAAACACATTTGCTTGGCAAAATTTATATTCCTTAGTTTGCATTTAATGAAATGCATGTTTTTTTCAACCTTTTTAAATATCACGAGGGACTTTTAATTTCCTGAAAATTTCGATGGTTCTCCCTTGAAATGTAAAGGCTTCCTATTTGAATGTTCATTATTTGTCAATCAACAACTCTCCTTGTATCCCAATGATTCCAGCCATATAGCCTTTGTCTGCTCTCTGTTAACGGGAAAGCTGTAGAGAGGCTACCGCAGTGTGTAGATTAGACGGGTCTGTCTTTTTCACCTTTGATATTTTCCTTTAACACTTCAGAAGTAGTCGAGCATCCAGCTGGAGGTAGGAGCCCAGGCAAACAGCTTCTAGTTATTACTGAGGGGAATCAAACAGCATCTGAATTTGCACTAACCTTTTGCACTTTGCCAGCACAAACCGATTGGGTTGAGGACACCATTAAGTTATTATTTCGAAGGGGACTGAGCTGGCCCTGATTTGATAAAGAATCTAGCAGAATTCATAGAACTGGCTATACAGATGTATAACCTGATCCGCTCTCGTCGACCTGCTGGTATGTTTCCCCCCCAAACACAACCTACCTCATTTTGTGTTGAACGCATGCAGCTTGGATACACTCATCTCACTCAGGAGGAATGTGCACGGTGAATTCAAAATCACCTGTCTCTTTTGTGGTAAACCAGTTCATATCAAAGTCAATTGTCCTACATGTCCCTCATCTGATCGACTTACGGTAAGTGTCACTGATACTCCTGAAACACATCAATCTATAATCACCATGCCTGTAGAATTAATCTTGGCTGACAGCACTGTAGTTACATTGGCATTAATTGACTCAGGAGTGGCAGGCAACTTTATCTTTTGAGAATTCGCTCAAAAGAATAACATATTAATAACCCCCTGTGATTCCCCTATAGCCGTGCTAGGCACTAGACGGTCGTTCTCTTGGAGAGGGAGGCATGAGCCATTTAATAAAGAGCGTAAATGTACACGTCAGGGTTCTACATTCCGAGGAGATTCACTTCTATGTCATATCACCAAATCAAGAAATAATCCACAGGCTTTCACGGAGGTCAACACAATTCAGGAAGGAGGGTGAGATCTCCTAGGGATCCAATAGGGAACCAACTGTCATAATCAATGTCTGTTCAAGGTCAGTTGTTCATGTAATGCATTAAGCTCCCCAGAATTAACCCAAGTCTCTGATACCAAGTCCCTCCTGAATATGCAGACCTTGTGGAAGTATTTAATAAAGAGCCTCACAGCTTCCATCTCACCGCTCTGTTGACTAGACTAGAGCTAGTACCTGGTGCATCACACCCTAAGGGCAGAATATTCCCCTTGTCACAACCAAAATCTACAGCCATGAAAGCATACATTGAGGAACTAGCAAAGGGTTTCATACGACCATCTAATTCTCCAGCATCTGTAGGCTTTTTTTATTGTGAAAAAGAAAGATGGAGGTTTAAGGTCTTGCATTGACTACCGAGCCCTCAATGAAGTCACCGTTAAGTTCAGATACCCACTTCCCCTTGTTCCAGTCGCCCTAGAACAACTTCATCAAGCAAAATTTTATACCAAACTAGACCTACGCAGTGCTTATAACCTGGTATGAATTAGAGAGGGTGACAAGTGGAAGACAGCTTTTTCCACTACCTCAGGTCACTACAAATATCTGGTCTTGCTAATGCTCCCTCAGTTTTTCAATCATTTATGAATTATATTTTTAGAGACATGCTGGAGAGATGGGTTATCATCTATATTAGCAAAGTATTGCTATTGTTGTTAAAATACATCTCGATATATTTTATTTTTATTGTTATTGGCTGTGAATTAACAATTTAAAGCCTGACTCTCACATTATTACTGCTTTCTGTATATACAGAACATTTGCCCAATGTGCCCACAGTATACCCACACTTTGCCCAATGTGCCCACAGTAAGCCCACACTTTGCCCAATGTGCCCACACTTTGCCCTCACTTTTCCCAATGTGCCCACACCTAGCCCACACTTTGGGATGTCCCACCAGGACCCACCTGGGCCTTACACTGCTTGTTGGAAAGCTGCTGAACTTGTTTACAAGTTTTTTTACCGAAGCATACAAATTAGCTGATGGCAAGCACGTCAAATTATACTGATCCTAGATATGCTTTTGATGTGGTAAATGATTTTAAAACTCATTTTAAGAATGCTACTAATGTAGTTTTTTGTCATCTTCGGAATATAGCACATATAAGACCGTTTCACGCTATGCCTGATGCAAAAAGGCTTATTCATGCCTTTATAACATCTAGGCCTGATTATTGTAATTCACTTTTTGCAGGGTTATCTGCAAATTTGATTTAGAGGCTGCTATATGTGCAAAATTAGAAATTACCTCTAAAGTTAAATCAAAAGTTAAAGAAATCACACATTACCAAACCAAAGAGAAAAAGGTTCATCCTGTCTGATATCCTTCTGGTTGGGGATATGCTGGGGTGGTATGATATGGTTTATACAGAATAATGCTTTTATCGATGCACATGGCCCCATCCTGTCTGATACCCTCTGGCCTGGGAAAATGCCTACCCAGAGTGACAAATGTTCCTTACTATGTTTTGTTAATAAATCTAATGCCTGCACTAGATGTCTAGATAATCAAAGATTGACATTTTTGACAAAAGTAAAAATGCTTAATCAGGGTCAGTATTCGGGGTCATCTTTATCTAGTTTTCTGATTCTAGCTTTCTGATTAAAGACCAAACTTGTTCTTCCTGCCTGTGGGGAGGTCTGTGTGTTGTCATCTCTAAAGTTAAAACAACAAGTTAAAAGCAATCACACATTAACAAAGAGAAGAAGCTTTGGGTCACAAACTCATTTCAATGTGTCTTCAACTAGTTTTCTCATTAAAGTATATACATCCCCCCAAAATTTGTTTGTCTTCCTGACTGTCCTGACGCCTCTAAAGTTAAAACAAAGACCAAGCCCCCAACTTGTTTTTCCTGCCTGTGGTAGGAATTGTATTGACACCCATAGAGTCCCTTCACTTCCACTGAGCTGCATGCCTCAGATAAAGAATCTTTCACAAAAATACATCTTATACTAATTTAGGGTAATCTTTTTACATTATAGGGTAAACATCAGTTTATGTAAAACATTTACGGAAACCAAACTTGTACACAATCTTTTAATTTTTCTTTTTAAGTGTTTGCTTTTAGAACATAACTGAAGATAAATCTTTAAAATGTTGCAAAGACTACTTTTAATTTTGAATAAATTTAAAAATAAAGATTTACTGATACCATAATCATGGTTTAAAATATGCAGATTGTTTAGCATTGTTTTCGTTTAAACACCAATGTTAATTTGCCTGACATGGGGGACAAGAAAATCCTGTGTTTGTGGGCAGAAGCTGTGTCTAGATATTCATAGCCTCAGATAAAGACTCAGTCTTTTGGGTGACTCTTTAAATTGTCACATTACATAACTTTTTTGTTAAACTTTACATTTAGAACAAGATAAACTCTTTACTCTGTATACTTCTACAATAAATGTTTCATCACTTTAGACTGTATCTTAAGTTAAATCTTTATAAGAGTTTGTTAAGACCATTTCATTTTAAATATAATAACGATACAACCATCATAATCCTGTTTAAAATATGGGTCGTTTTGCATCGTTTTAAATCGAAAAAATGACACCCTTATTTTGGAAAACATTTAGCAAAACAATCTCACGCATCTTATTTAACACAGAGTGTCACACTTGCTTGTGTGTGAGGGGGGGCTTGTGGCTAGGGTGTGATTACGTTATCATCTGTCTTTTGATGTCAGAGTCTTTGTAATTTGGTGAGTTTATGGGGTCCATCGCTTATAGACACATTCACTTTTCACAGTTTAACCGAGTAATTCAAACAACAAAGGTCATAAGGTGTGTTAAGAGTTTGATGTATCAGTCTCTCTCTTTAGAAGCCTTTTTATTGTTTAGACATCTCAACAGCGGTTCAGAGAAACTCAAGAAGTTCTGTGGAAAATGACTTTCCAGCCTAACAGTATGTATCCATTTTGTAGTTTATGTATTTGTAAGAATAAACATTAAATACTATGGCATTTAAAATGATGTTTAAACTGTTTTGTGTAACACTCCAGATAGATCAAACAACATTATCCATAAAAATCAAGAACTGAATCAACTGGGTATGTTTAATCTATTTGTCAACATTGTGTCAAAAACATAAAACATATGACAATGTAAATACTGAATACATATATACATATATAAAATGCATATATTTTCTGACATAAAGCAACTGAACATAATAGAAGTTGTAACAAAGATGTGGAGGTGTGAGGATCCATCTGCAGCCTTTTACTTGAGTCGTAAAAATAACAGGCAAGTGTCAAAATACCAGCAAACAGTAATGTGGGGAAATAGCAAAATCAAACACAGGCTGAGGTCAAGGCAGGCATCAAACGATCCAAAAACTTAATCCAAAGCAGAGTCAAAAGGGCAGGCAGCAAACAATCAGAAAAGCATAAACAATCCAAACACATAAAACAGATAAACAACAAGGAAACCTGCTCTGACATGCAAGCCGAAGCAATACAAGACATCGCAATAAGTCAATGAAGGTCCGGGGTTTATATAGCCCGGATAATAGGGATCAGGTGGCAAACAGGAAGTAATCAGTACAAGGTACATGGACACATGGGAGTTGTAGTTTGAACTGGGTTTAGTACTCTAGCGAGGGCTCCCTCTGGTAGTGCGGAGGAGGCTGTAACAGTAGTAGCCACTCTGGTTATAATAAGAAATCCCCTATGTATTCGAAAACAAGCTGTGGGTTTTCTATGTGTGTGGTTGAGACATATTATTTTTTCCAGATAAATTGATAAATTTCCAGATAAATTGTGAGCTGGATCATGTAATCCCTCTGAAATGCAGGTAAACAGCGAAATGTAATTGCATTTAGGAGCTCCTAAGAACTCCTATATCTTGTTTAAATTCAGGTTTACAAATGACTATGAATGTAATTATAGCATACAAGAATATTTGCGACTTATTCGTTACCACAAAATTTAGCCATCTTATTCAGACAAACACTTTTACATGTTTTTAATCTTTATTACCTTGAAGTGTAAATATTTCAGTCAGTGAAGTTCTACAACTGTGATACAATGTTGTTTTAATAAGTAGTTGTACTTAAATGCTAAAGGTATACCATGAAATAACACAACATGGATCTTTCATTGACAGTATGCCAACAATTTTTCTCTTTTGGTCTCACAAGCCAGCCTGTTTTGCCACATGGGTTTTTTACCCACACGGGGGGTAAAAGCACACAAAGGCGTGGGATGCTGGGGAGGCAGTGATTGTCTACAGGCCCGGTTCCAGAACCAAATCACTGAGGGTGCTTCTGAAAATTGTGAGGGTGCTCACAAAAAATATGTATGGAACTGTATGAAAACGGTGCCACCAAATAGGACTGAGTAATATAAATCGTCTACACTAGTATCGTAATTGTAGTTTCAACAAATGCCATCTAACATCAAGAATACACTGTGAAGGTTATTACTGCATGCTCATCTAGGAGCGGTTTACATGTCGCGCCTAAAAACGCGTGGAACGCTTCTTTGATGAACATCTTGGTCTGAAGATTTTTGGGCTTTCTTTAGCCAATTCCTTATGTCCATAATGAGTATTTTTAGGCTACTGTAAAAAGTCAGCTAACGAATT